>JAODAL010034827.1:0-43723 GCA_025379985.1 Phyllomedusa bahiana | reverse complement strand
TTTTCCCCCACTTTCGCCATTATTACCCGTAAGGAGGATGTAACGGCCCCAAAAACAGGAGGGAATGTGGAAATCATCTTTTCCAGTAAAGAAATAAACAAATAGAAGGCGCCAGGAATTATCTGACCACCTCGTGTGACCTCCGGGCGGGCCCACTGCCCATAAATACAGGTCCCCGCAGGTGAGCACACAACCTGACCTCACCGCTGAGCCCCAAGCCTCACCTGCCGATACAGAAAAAACATGAAGTCCCTCACCCTCCCTGACCCCCCTCGCCCTCTCCCTGCTGGCCCACCGGGGGCACAGCGCCGCTGTCAGAGGGGTAAGTCCGCTGCAATTTTGAATTTAAAGGGCATTTCCATTTCTTAGCTATTTTAGCTTAATATGAGTCCTAATGTACTTGATATGGTATACTAGTAATGTTGCCCTTGGTCGCTAGAGCTAAATACAACCTTCACTTAAAGGGCAGTTCCACTTTTGGATTACTTTGCTTATACGCATAGAGGTTGTCGAATAAATCCATTTGCTGATATAGTTTCATCACTTATAATGCCCCTTATGTTACAGGAGGGGGTTAAAGTGAGTCATTTGACCACTGGTAGTCACAAGCCCTGTGGTTGTTCCTCATAGTCTAATTAGAGATTTTCCCAAAATTTTTATATCGTCTAATGCACCAAACTACAGATTGGTCCAAACTGCCCACCCGGCAGTCAGAGGGGAACGCAATTTGGGAAAATTTGACTAACTTTTTTTTAAAAAATAGCTCCACATAAAAAGAGAGCATCGTAGTAAGGGAAGTAAATAAGTATTACTCAACCTTTTTTGTAATTTTTTTGGAAAAGAAAGGAGCCCCCCCTTTAAGTGAGCCGTCCCTTAAAGGGGCCCCTTTTACCCCAAATGACCAAAAGGACATTAAGAAAATGAAATTTTTTAATAAGATGTTTTATACCTGTTTTGTAATACTCAGCAAAGAAATCCGAAGTAGCACTCCCCTTTTAAGTCACCCCCCTTTAAGCTCCGGAACAAGGAGAAAAGGTTACAGAATCAACATCATCATCTCAAAAAGGGGTCTGTGACTTTTCTACCACATTGGGGCAGATTTACAAAATGTCTACTTTTAGACAGTGTAAACTAACAGACGGTTTTAAAATGGACAAATTTAAAAACAGTGTTGAAAAATCTGGCCAGGTTTGAACGGATATCCCAAATTTTACCACTTTAAGGGGGCTTACTTTTACGCCAAATTTGGGCGCACACCCGGGGCATTTCTTTCCATTAACCAGCCCCCTTTCAGTGAAAAACCCCCCCCTTTGCAAACCCTGACCACTTTTTCGGGCCGGCGAAAGCTCTAAATTCTAAAAAAAAATCGTAAGTGGCGAAAAGCTTTTTTTGGGGGGGAAATTTAGCCAGAATTTTGGCAAATTTCCTTTTAAAAAACTGCCCCATTGTACTCTAAAAAACCCCAGATTTTCACTTTTTTTTAATTTCACCGCACAGCAGTACAGCTCTCTACTCTGGAAGGGGCCCTTTAATTCATTGTTATTCTCTATTTCTTTATTTTCAGTATGAAGTAATGAATTCTGAAGAACGTCTCGCCCAACACCAGACCCGAGGAGCCGAACACGGTGAGGGCCTACAGAAGCCTAACTGCATGACAGACAGACAGATAGATGGATGGATATGAGAAAGAAGATAATAAATAGATAGATTAATAGATAGATAAATTAAAAATAGATGAAGATATGGATAGATAGATAGATTAAAGGGAAAAGATAGATAATATATAGGAGATGATAGGGTAGATAAGGGGGAAAAATTAGAAAATAGAGATTGAAGAAATTATAGAAGATAATAAATAGTTTGATGATAGATAGATAGATTAAAAGTAGATAAAAAAGATTAAAAGATTTGATAATAAAAGATAGAAGAAGGGTAGAATAGATAGATAGATTTAGGGATGATTGTAGAAAGATTGGGGGAAAATAGATAGAAGAAAATAATAAAGAAAAAAAGAAAAAGATAGATAAAAGAAATGGATAGATAAAAAATAGATAGATAGGGAAAAATGGGATAGGTAGATTTGAAGAAAATAAAAGAAAAAGATAGATAAATAGATTGATAGAATAGAAAATAGGGATAGATAATAGATAATAATAGATAGAAAGATAAAAATAATAGAAAAAAATAAATATTGGGGTAGGTAGATAGAAGAAAAAATAGATAGATAAAATAGTAAATTGAGATAGATAAAAAAAATTTTGGGATAGAAAGATAAAAGATAAATTTGGGATAATAAATTTTTGATAGATAATAAAAAGGGGATAGATTTAAAAGAAAAATAGATAGATAGAAAATATAATAGATATGAATGATAATAGGATAGATAGAAATTTTGATAGATAGGAATGGGATAGTTATGATAGTAGAAGATAGAAAGATAGATAGATAGATAATATAGAAAAATAGATGATAGATATGGTAGATAGATAGAAAATAGATTTGATAATAGATAGATATGAATAATAGATTAAAAAAGATAGATGATAGATAGATATAGATAGAATGAATAGATAGATAGATAGATTTAAAAAAGGTAGATAGAAAATAATAATGGGGTAGATAGATAATAGATAGATAGATAAGGATAGATAGAAGATAAAAATAGAAAGTAATAGATAAATAGATAGATAGATAGATAGAAAGTTGATTGATATTTGGTTTTGACTTCCTCCTCCTTCCTTCTTCCAGGGCTCTCTTGTCCGGAGCAGGCGTCACCTCGGCCTCGGCGTCTGTACATACTGCTGCAAATGCTGCAAAAACAAGGGCTGTGGATATTGCTGCCTGACCTAGAGCATCAGCCCCCGAGAAGTGACCCTCAGGCTGGTACAGACACAGCAGAGCTCAGACTGGCAGCGAGTTCAGCTCTGCTACAACCGTTACCTCATCACAACTTCTTGTTTTATGAGCGGAGAAGGGATGTCAGAGGGCTGTGGCCTGCAGGGGGTGAAGGCGATGCTCTCGTGCCCCCCACCTCCGCTGCTGCTCCTCCGTCCTCTCTATTTATATGTGTGTATATATTGTTCTCCTTTGTAGTTATATTTTTATATAGATAATAAAGGTGACTTTTCTTAGAGATTTGTTACTTGTGTATTATTGACAAATCTGAACATTACCCCCCCCCCCCACTCCCGCTCTCACCTCCACAGTCCCCAGTGTCAGTCTTCACTCTAATTCTGGCATTATATTCATGAATCAGGAAGCCCAAGCTGATTATTTATCTGCTATGTGGAGACTCTAATATGTGACGGTATTATTGATCTGCTATGTGGGTTATCAGATATATGGCGGTATTATTTATCTGCTATGTGGGTTCTCTGATATATGGTGGTATTATTTATGTGCATTGTGGATTCTCTGATATATGGTGGTATTATTTATCTGCTATGAAGGGTCTCTTATATATGGCAACAGTATCTGCCTGATATGTGGGGTCTCTAATATTTGGTGGTATTATTTGTATGCTATGTGGGTTCTTTAATATATGGCAGTATTATCTATCTGCTATGTGGCTACTCTAACATATGGCAGAAATATTTATCTCCTATGTGGGTACTCTGATATATGCGGTCTTATTTCTCTACGTGAGTAGGGTCTCCGATATGTGGCAGCATTATTTATATACTATGTGGGTTCTCTAATATATGACGGTATTATTTATCTGCTATGTGGTTTCTTTGATATTTGGCGGTATTATTTACCTACTATGTAGGGTCTCTGATATATGGCGGCAGTATTTATCTGTTATGTGGGTTATCTGATATATGGTGGTATTATTTATCTGCTATGTGGGTTCTCTGATATATGGTGGTATTATTTATCTACTATGTGGGTTCTCTGATATATGGCGGTATTATTTATCTGCTATGTGGGTTCTCTGATATATGGTGGTTTTATTTATCTGCTATGTGGATTCTCTGACTATGGGGGTGTTATTTGTCTGCTATGTGGGTTTTTTGATATGTGGTGGCAGTATTTATCTGCTATATGGGGTCTCTGATATATGGCAGTATTATTTATCTACTATCTAGTGTCTCTAAAATATGGCAGAAGTATTTATCTACTATGCGGTTTCTCTGATATATGGCGGTATTATTTATCTGCTATGTGGGGTCTCTAATGTTTGGTGGTTTTATCTGCTATGTGGGTTCTCTGATATATGGCAGTATGATTTATCTACTATCTAGGGTCTCTGATATATGTCGGTAGTATTTATCTACTACCTAGGGTCTCTGATATATGTCGGTAGTATTTATCTACTATCTAGGGTCTCTGATATATGGCGGCAGTATTTATCTACTATCTAGGGTCTCTGATATATGGCGGTATTATTTATCTGCGATGTGAGTTCTTTGATATATGGCGGTATTATTTATCTACTATGTGGGTTCTCTGATATATGGCGGTAATATTTATCTGTTATGTGGGTTATCTGATATATGGCGGTATTATTTATCTGCGATGTGAGTTCTTTAATATATGGCTGTATTATTTATCTGCTATGTGGGTTCTCTGATATATGGCGGTAGTATTTATCTGTTATGTGGGTTATCTGATATATGGTGGTATTATTTATCTGCCGTGTGGGTTCTTTGATATATGGCGGTATTATTTATCTGCTATGTGGGTTCTCTGATATATGGCGGTATTATTTATACAATTCATTGTTGCTACTTACACTGTTGTTACAGTTTCCTCTCATCAGGTTCTAGGTCCCATTTCATTTTGCTATGGGGCCCTATGAATTGTAGCTATGTACCGCAAACTATGGCTGCACTCAGATGAAGCATCCATTCACTGACTGCTATTATTACAGCACTGATGTCATTGCAGCAGCTTCATCCACTTGTGACTCCTCTCATGGTCGGGGCAGAAGGCCGGGGGCACAGTCTAATACTCCACACATGAGGCTCAGACTATGTATATCAGGTGGGCACACATGGCAAGAACAGTATATGGGCCCCTAGATCAGCACAGAGCCCCCTCTTAGTCTCTAATCACCCCCAGTAAGAAATCTAATAGAGAGTAGGAAGCTGTTTTTCAGGAGTCAGTGGCCCCTCATTTACTGGCCCCTGAATATTTGGTATCTTCTCCCAGAGGTGTAACTTAAAGCTCGTGGCCCCCAATGCAAAGTAAGGGGCCGCCACCTACCACATGCCATTTCTAATTATGGAGGCAAGGGAAACTTTGAGCCCCCTAAGTCTCTGGGGCCCATTAGTGACGGCTACCTCTGCACCCCCTATGGCTACGCCCCTGTCTCCTCCCATACGTGTAGTATATAGGAACCCAAACACAGTCCTCTCTTCCCAAACTCTTCCAATCCTGGCATCACATGATAATGGTATAGAGGTGAACACTTGCCTTCTGCTATATGCCGCCTGGTCCATACCTGCCTCGTCAGATTTTGGGGTGCAGTGCAGTGATAAGTCTGAGCCCAGCACCCCCTTCTCATATCTTTCCCACCCCCAAAAGTAAAGAGGCAGAAGAGCTGAGCAGAGGGGCGACTTATTATTCCCTACATAGTAGTAGTATGATACGACTACCACACCCATCCTCCTGTCCGATAACCCCACCCACTCTGCTGCAATACTCTCCATAATGACAAGCCTTCCCCAACACCTCACCTCGCCCCAGGCTCTGCTGAGAGTTGTAGTCCCATGTGATTCTCTGCCTGTAATAAGCTACATGCACCACCTCAGCCCAGGCTCTGCTGAGATATAGTCCCATGACATTCCCTGCCTGTAATAAGCTGCATGCATCACCTTGGCCCAGGCTCTGCTGAGAGTTGTAGTCCCATGTGATCCTCTGCCTGTAATAAGCTGCATGAACCAGCACAATCGGCCGGTCACCACGAAATGTGTCTGGAAAGGTTCATTCACCCGATGTTTGCAGATGTGATGATTCCAGATGGAGAGAGACACGTCCGGCTCAGAATAGGGCTGTCCAGACCACAGAGCCATAGCTGGGCCCCTAGGGAACCTGGCAAGTAGGGGCCACACCAGCTATCGGATCACATGACCAGCACTGCTGCCCTCTTAGCTGCCCCCAGAGCCTTTGACATTGACCTTAAACCTTATACCCCCCCCCTCCCCCCACACTACAATAACAAGAATTCTGCAAGAAGCTTCAAGAAATCTTGTGATCCTAATAGATTAAATTCATCTAGTGGCAGCACTGATGAGGCCATGTCTACATAGCAGTGGTTTTTGCTTGGAAAATCCGACTGTAACCAGTGCCCATAGACCGCAATAGAAAATCTGACTGTAACCAGTGCCCCATAGACCTCAATAGAAAATCCGACTGTAACCAGTGACCCATAGACCTCAATAGAAAATCCGACTGTAACCAGTGCCCCATAGACCGCAATAGAAAATCTGACTGTAACCAGTGCCCATAGACCGCAATAGAAAATCTGACTGTAACCAGTGCCCCATAGACCTCAATAGAAAATCTGACTGTAACCAGTGCCCCATAGACCTCAATAGAAAATCCGACTGTAACCAGTGCCCCATAGACCTCAATAGAAAATCTGACTGTAACCAGTGCCCCATAGACCTCAATAGAAAATCTGACTGTAACCAGTGCCCCATAGACCACAATAGAAAATCTGACTGTAACCAGTGCCCCATAGACCTCAATAGAAAATCTGACTGTAACCAGTCCCCATAGACCTCAATAGAAAATCCGACTGTAACCAGTTCCCCATAGACCTCAATAGAAAATCAGACTGTAACCAGAGCCCCATAGACCGCAATAGAAAATCCGACTGCAACCAGTGCCCCATAGAATTCAATAGAAAATCCGACTGTAACCAGTGCCCCATAGACGGCAATAGAAAATCCAACTGTAACCAGTGCCCCATAGACCTCAACAGAAAATCTGACTGTAACCAGTGCCCCATAGAAGAAAATCTGACTGTAACCAGTGCCCCATAGACCGCAATAGAAAATCCAACTGTAACCAGTGCCCATAAAAAGCAATAGAAAATCCGACTGTAACCAGAGCTCCATAGACCTCAATAGAAAATTCGACTGTAACCAGTGCCTCATAGACTACAATAGAAAATCTGACTGTAACCAGTGCTCCATAGACCGCAATAGAAAATCTGACTGTAACCAGCGCCCCATATACCGCAATAGAAAATCCAACTGTAACCCGAGCCCCATAGACCACAATAGAAAATCTGACTGTAACCAGTGTCCCATAGACCTCAATAGAAAATCCTACTGTAACCAGTGCACCATAGATCTCAATAGAAAATCTGACTGTAACTAGTGCCCCATAGACCTCAGTGGAAGATCTGACTGTAACCAGTGCCCCATAGACCGCAATAGAAAATCCGACTCTAACCAGTGCCCCATAGACTGCAATAGAAAATCTGACTGTAACCAGCGCCCCATAGACCTCAATAAAAACTCGACCATGTAACCAAAAATGCCCCATAACCAGCCAAATAGAAAATCCAACTGTAACCAGTGCCCCATAGACCTCAATAGAAAATCTGACTGTAACCAGTGCCCCATAGACCGCAATAGAAAATCCGACTGTAACCAGTGCCCCATAGACTGCAATAGAAAATCCGACTGTAACCAGTGCCCTTTAGACTACAATAGAAAATCTGACAGTAACCAGTCCCCATAGACCTCAATAGAAAATCCAACTGTAACCAGCGCCCCATAGACCTCAATAGAAAATCCAGCTGTAACCAGCGCCCCATAGACCACAATAGAAAATCCGACTGTAACCAGTGCCCCATAGACCTCAATAGAAAATCTGACTGTAACCAGTGCCCCATAGACCTCAATAGAAAATCTGACTGTAACCAGTGCCCCATAGACCACAATAGAAAATCAGACTGTAACCTGTGCCCATAGACCTCCATGGAAAATCCAACTGTAACCAGTGCCCCATAGACTGCAATAGAAAATCTGACTGTAACCAGTGCCCCATAGACCGCAATAGAAAATCTGGGCTATGTAGATTACAGCTCAGATTTTTTCTGGCAGATTTTCAAGCTTGTTGGCTCTTCCGCCCGATTGCTTGCGGATTCCTGTACATTCAATGTACGAGGGCCGATGGCAAATCCGAAAACTGATCGCGGTTTTTAACCCAAATCTGCACCAAAAACCGTGGTCCGGCGACGTTAATATGCCGTCGGATTTTGGATGCCATTTTAACTTATGCTGTGTAGACATTGCCTAGAGTCCATTAGGGAATTGCTATTCATGCAATTTTCTAACACTTTACTTTGGGTCTCTAACTGCAAAACTGTGATCTCTCCAAACATTAAGGCCCTGCCGGTCTCTGGGCCTTGAGGGGCAGGAAATCTGCATCTTATTTACAGCTTCGGCCCCTGAGGGCGATATTTCAGGGGACACCTGTGTGTCGTAAAATACACCTATTGCAGATGCCAGAATAATGAGCAGTAAAAGAGCTTCTCATCTCTGACCTCTCCTCCAAACCGGACTGGGCTCCAAGGAATACAGGAGCGCCATCTACAGGAAGGGGATGAGCTCTGCTACAACTTCTGTAAAAAAAAATAAGAATCTATGCAAAACTGCGCTTAAAAGTGATTTTTTGTTACGATTTTTTTTGCAAACACTTCAGCATCCAGTTGTTATTTGGAGGCCAATAGGGAAATATGAACTACACAACGGGTGTTGTTTTTGTGCTAGCTTTTTTTTTTTTTTCACTTTGAGTGACATGTATGAAAAGCATCGCCGCCTCGACAGTCGTACTCAGTAGGTTAGGGCAGCATTTGTCAGTCTGTATGAAAGGGTCTCCCAGCACTTTATAAATGTGAGCAGCTGTGAGACACCTTTATGCACCAAAAAGTAGCGCAAAGAGTGTGAATGCACCAAAATTTCAGCCTCACAGCTATGAAATTTGTCTGTATTGGTACCACAGATTCGCGCCACATTTTGGCACAACGCATTCATAGATTTGGTGCATGGTACGAATCTGGCGCGACACGACCCTGTAGAATTGCCGCAAGCAAAAGTGTTGGGTCTGGAGCAGCACGCGCAAGATAGTTTGGCTCAAAGCACAGCAGAATATTGGTGCAGCCACGTTCATATTGGGCGACATGAATGAACGGGGCTGCGCTAGATATCTGACATCTTTTCAGCCCGACATCAGGCGCAGCCCTGTTCGCTGCGCTGAAATCGCTCCTGGGCGCAAGCGGCACTTTGTGATGCGCCTGGGATCGGGGGCGTGCGGGAGGCGGGGAGCACTAGAACCGTACGAAGCTATAGAGTTTTAGCTTCGTTATGGCATTTCCAGGCACATTACAGCTGGAACAAGTAGAGCACTTTCAAAGTGTTACCTGAGCCAGAAATGGTGCCCTAGCGCTGGAATGCGCCTGATTTATGACCCACAGTAGAGCTGTAGAACGGGTTCCCAAATCAGGCGCATTCTAGGCTATTTTTATACACATAAAAGTTGTCACCTGGGCGACAAAAATCATACATGTCGCCCATTATGTTGCATTTTGTGTGTGTTTTTTGGTCTGTGTCAGTATTCTTAAAAATATAGCCTGATGTAGGTGTAGTGGGCGACAAGTAGAATGGGCACCCAAGTTTTTTTGGGTATATTTCACAAAAAAAACGTCGAGCCCTGCTCTAAGATGTATGAAAATTCACGGCATTTTGGGAATGCCCCAAAGAAATCCCCCAAAGGAAAGTTTTGGCCAAAAACAAGCTATGCGCCAAAGAAAAGCTATGTGCCAAAGATAAAAAACGTCAAAAAAAGCTAGGCCCCAAAGAAAAGATATCCCAAAGACAAGCTTGAACCAAAGATAAGCATGCGCCAAAGAAAGATATGCGCCAAAGACAACTAGCCCAAAGATAAGCTATGCGCCAAAATAAGATATCGCCAAAGGGACACCTATGCCCAAAGACAAGCATGCGCCAAAGACAAGCTTGGCCAAAGATAAGCAGGGCCCCCAAAAAGATAAGTAGCGCCAAAGATAAGCTATGCGCCAAAGATAAGATATGCCCCAAAAGACAAGCTTGTCCCAAAGATAACTACCCCAAAGATAAGATATGCAACAAAAAAAAAGCTTGCGCCAAAGATAAATATGCACCAAAGATAATATGCCCCAAAAGATAAGATATGTGCAAAGACAACTATGCGCCAAAGACAAGTAGTGCCAAAGAAAGATAGTGCCAAAGACAAGTATGCGCCAAAACAAGCTAGCCCAAAGAAAGAATGCGCCAAAGAAAAGCTATGCGCCAAAATAAAAATGTCCCAAAAAAAGAGGAAAAAAAGCATCCCCGCCCCCAAAGACAAGCTATGCCCAAAGAAAGTAGCGCCAAAGATAAGGGAAAAACAAAAAGTTTAAAAACCCGTTTTTCCCCAAAAAAAAAAATAAAAAAAAAATGCCCAAAATAAGATAAAACCCCGCGCCAAAGAAAATCCCCCTTTGCGCCAAAGAAAAAATTTAAAAAAATATCCCCAAACGCAAAAGAAAAGCCAAAAAAATGCCCAAAAAAATTTTAAAAAGTTTTTGGAGGCCCAAAGATAAGCTATGCCCCAAAAGAAAAGGGCCCAAAAAAAATTCCCCCGGGCCCCAAAGATAAAATGCTAAAGCCGCCAAAGAAAAAAACAAAAGGCTATCACCAAAGAAAAGCATGGCCAAAGATAAGATATGGCCAAAAAAAAAGTAAAACAAGCTCCCAAATGCGCCCAAAAAAAAAAAGACAAGTTTGTCCCAAAGTAAGCTTGCCCAAAAAAAATAAAGAAAATATGCCCAAAAAAACAACCCCAAAAAAATGTCCCAAAGAAAGTAATCCCAAAGATAAGCTAATGAAAAAAACCAAAAGAAATAAAGCTTAAATGCCCCCAAAAGAAAAAACCAAAAAAATTTTTGGCCAAAAAAAATTTTGCCAAAGATAAGCTAGCCGCCTAAAAGATAAGTATGCCCAAAAAAATTTAAAAGGCTATCCCAAAGAAAATATCCCAAAGAAAGCTAGGGAAAAAAAAACCCCAAAGATAAGCAAGTGCCAAAGAAAGTATGGCCAAAGAAAGTTAAAAAGTTTGCCCAAAGACAAGCATGCGCCAAAGATATCCCCCAAAATGGAAAAACAAGATAAAAAAAATATGGGTGCCCAAAGAAAAATCTATGGCCCAAAGAAAGCAAATGCCCCCCCCAAAAAGAAAAATTGCCCAAAATAGCGCCCAAAGAAACAAAAAGCATATCGCCAAAGAAAGCAAAGCCCAAAAATAAGTTTGGAAAGAAAACAGGGCCCCAAAAAGAAAAAGCTATGGCCAAAGAAAAAGATATGCCCAAAAAAGCAGGGCCCAAAGAAAGAAATGCGCCAAAGATAAAAAGCGCCAAAGAAAAAGGGGCCCAAAGAAAAGCATGGCCAAAGATAACTAATGCCAAAGAAAGCTAGGGCCCAAAGACAAGCTTGCCCAAAGAAATTATGCCCAAAGACAACAAGCCAAAAAGACAAGCATGCCCAAAGATAAGATATGGCCAAAACAACTAGCGCCAAAGACAAAGCTATCGCCAAAGAAACCTATGCCCAAAGAAACTTCGCCAAAGAAAGTATGCCCAAAGTAACTAAGCCCAAAGAAAAACTTGCCCAAAGCAAGCTATGCACCAAATAAATATGGCCAAAAAGAAAGCCCACCCAAAAAGACAACAATCGCCAAAGATAAAGATATGGCCAAAGAAACAAAAGCGCCAAAAGACAAGCTATGCCCAAAGAAACTAGGGGCCCCAAAGAAAAGCTACCCCAAAAGAAAAATATCGCCAAAGATAAGCTAGCGAAAAAAGCAAGTTTGCGCCAAAGAAACTATGCCCAAAAGAAAGAAAGCGCCAAAGAAAGCTATGCCCCAAAGAAAGTAGGGCCCCAAAGAAGATATGCCCAAAAAAATATGCGCCAAAAGAAAGTATGCGCCAAAGAAATAGCGCCAAGAAAGCAAAGGGCCAAAGACAAGCTATGCGCCAAAAGAAACAAAAGGCCCCAAACAAGCTATCCCCAAAAAGAAAGCTATGCCCAAAGAAAACATCCCAAAAAGACAAGCTATGGCCAAGACAAGCTATGCGCCAAAGAAAAAGAATGGCCAAAGACAACTATGCCCAAAGAAAGATATGGCCAAGAAAACTATGCGAAAAAGATAAGCTATGCCCAAAGAAAAGCTATGCGCCAAAAAAAAGCTAGCCCAAAGAAAGATATGCGCCAAAGACAGCTATGCACCAAAGATAAGCTATGCGCCAAAGACAAGCTATGCGCCAAAGATAAGCAATGCGCCAAAGATAAGCTATGTGCCAAAAGATAAGATATGCACCAAAGACAAGATATGCGCCAAAGATAAGCTATGCGCCAAAGATAAGATATGCACCAAAGATAAGATATGCGCCAAAGATAAGCTATGCACCAAAGATAAGATATGCGCCAAAGACAAGCTATGTGCCAAAGATAAGATATGCGCCAAAGACAAGCTATGCGCCAAAGACAAGCTATGCGCCAAAGATAAGCTATGCGCCAAAGATAAGATATGTGCCAAAGATAAGCTATGTGCCAAAGACAAGCTATGCGCCAAAGATAAGCTATGTGCCAAAGATAAGATATGTGCCAAAGATAAGATATGCGCCAAAGATAAGATATGTGCCAAAGATAAGATATGCACCAAAGATAAGCTATGCACCAAAGACAAGCTATGCGCCAAAGACAAGCTATGCGCCAAAGATAAGATATGTGCCAAAGATAAGCTATGTGCCAAAGACAAGCTATGCGCCAAAGATAAGATATGCACCAAAGATAAGCTATGCACCAAAGACAAGCTATGTGCCAAAGATAAGCTATGTGCCACAGACAAGCTATGCGCCAAAGATAAGCTATGCACCAAAGATAAGCTATGCGTCAAAGACAAGCTATGCACCAAAGACAAGCTATGTGCCAAAGATAAGCTATGCACCAAAGACAAGCTATGCGCCAAAGATAAGCTATGTGCCAAAGACAAGCTATGAGCCAAAGACAAGCTATGTGCCAAAGATAAGCTATGCGCCAAAGACAAGCTATGCGCCAAAGATAAGCTATGCGCCAAAGACAAGCTATGCGCCAAAGATAAGCTATGTGCCAAAGATAAGATATGCACCAAAGACAAGCTATGTGCCAAAGACAAGCTATGCGCCAAAGATAAGATATGCACCAAAGATATATGCGCCAAAGACAAGCTATGCGCCAAAGATAAGATATGTGCAAAAGATAAGCTATGCGCCAAAGACAAGCTATGCGCCAAAGATAAGCTATGCGCCTAAGATAAGATATGCGTCAAAGACAAGCTATGTGCCAAAGACAAGCTATGTGCCAAAGATAAGCTATGTGCCAAAGATAAGATATGTGCCAAAGACAAGCTATGCACCAAAGATAAGCTATGCGCCAAAGAAAAGATATGAGCCAAAGACAAGCTATGCGCCAAAGACAAGCTATGTGCCAAAGATAAGCTATGTGCCAAAGATAAGCTATGCGCCAAAGATAAGCTATGTGCCAAAGATAAGCTATGCGCCAAAGAAAAGCTATGCGCCAAAGATAAGATAAGCACCAAAGACAAGCTATGCGCCAAAGATAAGATAAGCACCAAAGACAAGCTATGCGCCAAAGATAAGATAAGCACCAAAGATAAGCTATGCGCCAAAGATAAGTTATGCACCAAAGATAAGCTATGTGCCAAAGATAAGCTATGCGCCAAAGATAAGATAAGCACCAAAGACAAGCTATGCGCCAAAGATAAGATATGCGCCAAAGACAAGCTATGCGCCAAAGACAAGCTATGCGCCAAAGATAAGCTATGCGCCAAAGATAAGCTATGCGCCAAAGACAAGCTATGCGCCAAAGACAATCTATGCGCCAAAGATAAGCTATGCGCCAAAGATAAGCTATGCGCCAAAGATAAGCTATGCGCCAAAGACAAGCTATGCGCCAAAGACAAGCTATGCACCAAAGATAAGATATGCGCCAAAGATAAGATATGCGCCAAAGATAAGCTATGCGCCAAAGACAAGCTATGCGCCAAAGATAAGCTATGCGCCAAAGATAAGCTATGTGCCAAAGATAAGCTATGCGCCAAAGATAAGCTATGCGCCAAAGATAAGATAAGCACCAAAGATAAGCTATGCACCAAAGATAAGCTATGTGCCAAAGATAAGATATGCGCCAAAGATAAGCTATGTGCCAAAGACAAGCTATGCGCCAAAGATAAGCTATGCGCCAAAGATAAGCTATGCGCCAAAGATAAGCAATGCGCCAAAGATAAGCTATGCGCCAAAGATAAGATATGCACCAAAGACAAGCTATGTGCCAAAGATAAGATAATCACCAAAGATAATCTATGTGCCATAGACAAAATATGTGCCAAAGACAACCTATGCGCCAAAGACAACCTATGTGCCAAAGACAAGCTATGTACCAAAGACAAGCTATGCGCCAAAGATAAGATATGCGCCAAAGATAAGATAATCACCAAAGACAAGCTATGCGCCAAAGATAAGCTATGCACCAAAGATAAGAAATGTGCCAAAGACAAGCTATGCGCCAAAGATAAGAAATGCACCAAAGACAAGCTATGTGCCAAAGATAAGATATGTGCCAAAGATAAGCTATGCGCCAAAGACAAGCTATGCGCCAAAGATAAGATATGTGCCAAAGACAAGCTATGCACCAAAGATAAGCTATGCGCCAAAGATAAGATATGTGCCAAAGATAAGCTTTGATATTCATGCATATCACACACCAGATTTATGAACCCACGTACGACACGGTCATACATACTGTCGCAGTCACACTCCTCTATATTGATTTAGAACTGGCGTGTCGGTGCCGTGTTTCAGACATGTCGCTCAGTGTTCTTTAAGCAGTTGTGGCATTTTTTTCCTGTCCTGCATTGCTTGTATTGCATTCTGTTATGCATGTGTTATGTGTGCTGCATTCTTGATGCACTTCTGTAGGGTTTTTCTACTTTGCAAATTATGTGATGGGAAAAATGCACCAAACGAAAATGGATCAAAAACACAGGTAAAAATACACACTTTTTTATTTTGGCAATGGAAATGCATGAAAAAAAGTTTTTTTTTATCTTCAAGGCTTTTTTTTTACTATGTTCACACGTCTTTTTGGGCATATTTTGGCATGTATTTTGAGCATAATTTTGTCGAAATACGCCCCAAGCATTTTACAATACAGTACCCATAGACATGTAAAGTTCGTGGTGTCACTCACATGCTGCGTATTTTACTATCGCAATTAAGCGTGCAGGCACGTATGCCACATCCTGTACCTAAGGTATAGGAGGCAGGAAACTGCCTCGAGTCAATTTGCAGGATATGAGCTTTGAATTTATTAACTTGCAAGTGCGTTCTTTCAAAGTGCAAAACGTGCTGTTTGCAGCACACAATAATCTGCCATGTGCACATACCCCTAGCACATTTTTTTGCAGCATGCTGCCAATATAGTTTTTTTTTTCCAGGCAGCCTGGGGCATTTTTTTTTCTCACAAAAAAAACAACATTTAAATTTTCACAACAAAAACACATGTGCATATGGGTTTTTATGAATATTTTTTAGCATTTTTTCCACATTGCAGATCATGTGATTTGTGATGGGAAAAATGCAGCAGGAAAAAAATGCTTCAAAGTGTTTATATCAATAGACGCTACTTTGGAAAAAAATGCTACAAAAACTGCATGAAAAATGTATAATATGTAAAAAAAAAAGCAGAAGTGCACCTAAAATGGGATTTTTCAAGCATTTTTCTGTCTGCAAAAACTGCATCAACCAGGTTATAGGAGGCCGGTAGGGATAAATATATCGCACACAATATACGTTGTTTCTCTCATTGAGCATTTTTATTCACTTCTAGTGCATTTTTTTTGCAGCACACTGCAGATGAAGTGTTTTTCAGGCAGTTTGGAGTATTCTTCTCACCCATAGACCTCCTTTGATGCATGTGTGCATATAATTTAATGCATTTTTGCAGTATTGTTCCACATTGAATATCATGCATTGGTTAACGAGATTTGTATTTGGGAAAAATACAGCAGGAAAAAAAACATCAAAAACATTTGAACCCAGGGTTGGACAAGGGAAACCCTCGAGGAGCCCCTGAGCACGGCAGACCTGGAGTTTCTTTTAAACTGTATGTACATCCTTGGAAGAAGCAGAAAGGCAGAGAAAGAAGAAAAAAGCAAGAGACAGATTATAAGAGGCAGGTACAGTACATGTAGGGCGGGGCCCCAGAAATCAACTCCACTGGTGGGCCCCGAGAATCAACTCCACTGGTGGACCCCAAGAATCAACTCCACTGGTGGACCCCAAGAATCAACTCCACTGGTGGACCCCAAGAATGATCTCCACTGGTGGCCCCAAGAATCAACTCCACTGGTGGGCCCTAAGAATCAACTCCACTGGTGACCACAAGAATCAACTCCACTGGTGACCACAAGAATCAACTCCACTGGTGGCCCCCAAGAATCATCTCCACTGGTGGCCTCAAGAATCAACTTCACTGGTGGCCCCAAGAATCAACTCCACTGGTGGCCCCAAGAATCATCTCCACTGGTGGCCTCAAGAATCAACTCCACTGGTGGCCCCAGGAATCATCTCCACTGGTGGGCCCAAGAATCAACTCCAGTGGTGCGAGCCAAGAATAATCTACACTGGTGGTCCAAGAATCAAACTCCACTGGTGAGCCCCAAGAATCACCTTTTTACTGGTGGCTCCAAGAATCAACTCCAATGGTTGGCCCAACAATCACCTCCACTGGTGGCCCCAAGAACTAGCTCCACTGGTTGCCCCAAGAATCATCTCCACTGGTGGCCCCAAGAATCAACTCCACTGGTTGCCCCAAGAATCATCTCCACTGGTGGGCCACAAGAAACAACTCCACTGGTGAGCGCCAACAATAATCAACACGGGTGGCGGCCAAGAATAAACGCCACTGGTGAGCCCCAAGAATCAACTCTACTGGTGGCTCCAAGAATCAACTCCAATGGTGGGCCCAAGAATCAACTCCACTGGTGGCCCCAAGAATCAACTTCACTGGTGGGCCCCAAGAATCATCTCCACTGGTGGGCCCCAAGAATCATCTCCACTGGTGGGCCCCAAGAATCTACTCCACTGGTGGCCCCAAGAATCAACTCCACTGGTGGCCCCAAAAATCAACACAACTGGTGGGCCCCAAGAATCAACTCAACTGGTGGCCAAGAATAAACTCCCTGGTGGGCCCCAAGAATCAACTCACCACTGGTGGCCACAAGAATCAACTCCATGGTGGCCCCAAGAATCAAACTCCATGTGGCCCAAGAATAAACTTCAATGGTGGCCCCAAGAACAGCTCCACTGGTGGCCCCAAGATTCATCTCCACTGGTGTGGCCCCAAGAATCATCTCCAATGGTGGGCCCAAGAATCATCTCCATGGTGGGCCCCAAGAATCAACTTCACTGGTGGGCCCCAAGAATCAACTCCACTGGTGGCCCAAGAATCAACTCAACAGGTGGGCCCCAAGAATCAACTCCACCAGTTGCCCCAAGACTCAAATCCACAGGTGGCCCCAAGAATCAACTTCACTGGTGGGCCCCAAGAATCATCTCCACTGGTGAGGCAAAAGAATAAAAATGCACTGATGGGCGCTAGACACCTCAGTGCTTCAATATTTGCACCTATATATAATATTTTAGAAACAATGCTGCAAAAACTGCATGATAAAACGTTCTTAACGCTTTTTTTTTAAAATTCATGTGTGAAGGGGTCTTTGCAGAAGCTGTGGCGGCCGGAGATCTGTCTGGGGATTCTCCATGCGTTTCTATGCTGCAGCCGGCTGAGGCTGGAGAGGGTGCAGCCCTGCGTTATCTCGGGGGGTTAATCATTAATCTGCAGGGTAAAGGCTTCATATTATTATATGTTATTATAGTATCCGGAGAGGTGCAGCTCGGCCACAGTGATCCGGGGCCTGGACACGGTAAGTCTCTGCTGATCTCCCTCTGCTGCTGTATGTGAATAGCACCTGTGCACGCTGGGGCAGAATGGACAAGGTGTTGTCTGTTGTTACATTACTGGATATTCTCCATAAAAATACAAATATAAGAGACTGTAGCGCTGTAGCATCATGGGAAGTCCTACTACTGATCCATCAATGCCGAGGGAGGGGCAACTAGATAGCACCCAAGTGCCAGGGGCTACGGGGCCGCCAAAGACCCCTCTTGGAGTTTCCGGTTTACTTAGTAATTCTTAATTAACATAATGAATTATCAAGATCTCTGCGGCCGTCAGTGAAAACAAGCAGCTCTGCACAATTTACAGACTGAAAATCATTCTAACCTAGTCCAGACTGGTATTATATTAGGTGTGGATTTCTCTTCTTAAAGGGGTTTTACCACAAAGTAAAATTGAGGAGGGAAGTTTGCAAATGAAGTAATAAACATTTTCATCATTCATCATTCTTGTTCTAGTTGCTCCGTTAGTGATGCATAGTGTACAGCTCGTCTCCAGGGGATACGACCAGTGATGAGAACTCCTCCTGGCCGCACATGCTCAGACATCACCTCTCCGCTCAGGCAGCTACTGTCAGTCTTTACTCTGCTTAGTAATCACACACACTCAATGCTGAGAAAGTGCTCAATCCATGTGCTGTCATTCTACTCCATCCTCTGTACTCCTTAGTAATCACACACACTCACTGCTGAGCAAGTGTTCAACCCAGGTGCTGTCATTCTACTCCGTCCCTGTACTCCTTGTAATCACACATACTCAATGCTGAGTGAGTTTGAACCCCAAATGCTGTCATTCTACTCCCGTCCTCTGTACTCCTTAGTAATCACACACACTCACTGCTGAATAAGTGTTCAACTCCAGGCTCTGTCATTCTACTCCTGTCCTCTGTACTCCTTAGTAATCACACACACTCACTGCTGAATAAGTGTTCAACTCCAGGCTCTGTCATTCTACTCCTGTCCTCTGTACTCCTTAGTAATCACACACACTCACTGCTGAGCGAGTGTTCATCCTCAGGTGCTGTCATTCTACTCCTGTCCTCTGTACTCCTTAGTAATCACCACACACTCACTGCTGAAGCGAGTGATCAACCCCAGGTGCTGATCTTCTACTCCGTCCCTGTACTCCTTAGTAATCACACGCACTCACTGCTGAATAAGTGTTCAACTCCAGGCTCTGTCATTCTACTCCTGTCCTCTGTACTCCTTAGTAATCACACACACTCACTGCTGAATAAGTGTTCAACCCCAGGTGCTGTCATTCTACTCCCGTCCTCTGTCCTCCTTATTAACCATACGCACTCACTGCTGAGTGAGTGTTCAACCCCAGGTGCTGTCATTCTACTCCCGTCCTCTGTCACTCTTATAACATACGCACTCACTGCTGAGTGAGTGTTCAACCCCAGGTGCTGTCATTCTGCTCCCATTCTCTGTACTTCTTAGTAATCACACACACTCACTGCTGAGCGAGGGCTCTACCCCAGGTGCTGTCATTCTACTCATGTCCTCTGTACTCCTAAGTAATTAGTCAAACAGTGCAAATAAATAAAAAGAAATCTTAAATCAGGCATGTGAATTGAGACAAAAAAAAAAGTTTGGTTCCTGCAGCAATTTGAAACCAGGACCCCTGTGCTGAAAGGCAGAAGCACTAACTACTCCTCACCTACATTGTTGCTACTCACAGTTCTTTACATAAACAGACCTTTGTTTGACTAGAGTGAGCACACTGTGGGGAATGGCATGGTGATGTCAAGCCTGCGGGGTCATATCATATGCAGTTCAAACAAATCATATCCCTTTTTGAACACTGAAAGCTGAAGCAGGACAAACCAGGCATGAAATACCTTCGTGGTAAAACCCCTTTAAGTTATTTACCAATTGTAACAAACCCTCAGCACTGTGAATACAACAGGAGTAAGATGGATCTGCACCCTCTGCATGAAAAAAAGCATAGTTTTATTCACAGACAGCAAGCAGAAACGTTAAAGAGCTGAAAAACCAAATAAATCTCTGGATCTCCAGTGTTGTGGAAACACAACTCCCAGCAGGCTCCAATTGCCCCAAGAAGTTGTAGATTTTGCAACAGTTGGAAAGTAAGAGGTTGGTGACTACTCATCAACATATACAGACGTGTATCATGTACGAACTATATGGGGAGAGACCTGTGAGTTAAAGGGGTTGTCCAACACTCACCCAAAAAAATTATAAAAATCAGCTTTTTTACATAAAATACCAAAAAAACAAATGTTTCCAGCTTTTAAAGCCCCCGCAGCGTCCGATGTCTTTCTGGTCTTTGTTTACAAGTGGTCGGTATTGTGACTGCTGCAGCCAATCAGAGTCCTCAGAAGTCATAAGATGTCCTCTGGCATCAGTAAAGGGAATGGTGACGCTATTAGAGTGGCACGGGATCATTGAGCTCTCTGATTGGCTGCAGCCTCAAGGCTGGATTGGCGGTGGCTTAAGAAGGTGAGTTTGGGTTCTTCATCTTTTACAATTGATTGTTATTTAGAATTTTTTTGATGGAGCTGGACAGCCCCTTTAAGCAAAGTTTGGGGGAATAGGGTCGCACATTAGACTCCTCTGCTTCGGCCAATGAGCTTCTCCCAGTGCCCCACTCCATCTCCACTGGTGGCCCCAAGAATTAACTCCACTAATGGCTCCAAGAATCAACTCCACTGGTGGCCCCAAGAATAATCTCCACTGGTGGCCCCAAGAAAAATCTCTACTGGTGGGCCCCAAGAATCATCTCCACTGATGGGGCCAAGAGTCAACTCCACTGGTGGCCCCAAGAATCATCTCCACTGTTGGGCCCCAAGAATCATCTCCACTGGTGGCCCCAAGAATCATCTCTACTGGTGGCCCCACGAATAATCTCCACTGGTGGCCTCAAGAATGATCTCTAATGGTGGCCCCAAGAATCAACTTCACTGGTGACCCCAAGAATAATCTCTACTGGTGGCCCCAAGAATCAATTCCATTGGTGGACCAAAAAATCACCATCATAAGTTAGCGGGGCTGACCCTTTTCCATGTTGCCCAGCTGATCTTAGTTATTCTTCTTCTCTTGTGGTTCTAGATGTCGGTGAAGACGGACTGTCTCTCTAAAGTCCAGGCTTGTAAACCATCATTGGTGAAGTGGCTGGAGAAGAACCCGAGTGTGCTGCTGCGGTGGCTTCACGATGCCGAGGCTCTATCTCAGCAGACTTACTTTAACCTTCTGGAAAGTCGACCGGAGAGCAACCAGGTCATCTCCCTGCTAGAGATCATGCTGAAGAGCGAGAGTAGCTGCAGGACGTTCCTCCATGTTCTCCAGCAGGTCCAGGAACATTACTGCCCAGAGCTCCGGGCCTGGCTAGCAAACACATTTCCCGTCTATTTTAAGCAGCCTATTGGGGTCATCGGTAAGTTTATACCTTCACCTTAACACCACCTCATACACCACAATGAGGGCAGCTATACACAAGGGAATTTGTCCTAAGTTTTACTACATCCTCTAACGTATAGCTTCCTACACATGCCCCTCTCCACTATAAACAACCTGAGCTGAAGGGGGCAACAACCCAAACTGCCCTATACTATAGGGAGCGGGAAGGAGGGCTCGTATCCTCTAACTCCATGATTGATACTCTAGGGGGTCAACAACCCAAACTGGCCTCTACTTTAGGAGTCAGTAGGGAGGGCTCATTTCTTCTAGCTCCATGACTGATACTACGAGAGGTCAACAACCCAAACTGCCTTCTACTATAGGGGTCGGGAAGGAGGGCTAATGACCTCTAACTCTATGACTGATTCTAAAAGGGCTTAACAACCCAAACTTCCTGTACTATAAGTGTCAGTAGGGAGGACTCATATCTTCTAGCTCCATGACTGATATTAAAAGGGGTTAACAACCCAAACTGACCTCTACCACTTGATCGGAAAGAAGGGCCTCTATCCTCTAGCTCCATGACTGATACTAAAAGGGGTCAACAACCCAAACTGCCCCAAATATTGGGGTCGGGAAGGAGGGCTAATAACCTCTAACTCTATGACTGATACTAAAAGGGGTCAACAACCCAAACTTCCCTCAACTATATGAGTCAGTAGGTAGGACTCATATCTCCGAGCTCCATGACTAATACTAAAAGGGGTCAACAGCCCAAAATAACCTCTACTATAGGGGTTGGGAAGGAGGGCTCATATCTTCTAACTCCATGATTGATACTAAAAGAGGGTCTACTCACAAACTTACCCCACTATATGGGTCCAGTAGGGAGGACTCATATTTTCTAGTTCCATGACCGATACTAAAAGGGGTCAACAACCCAAACTGCCCTCTACTATAAGAGTCAGTAGGTAGGACTCATATCTCCGAGCTCCATGACTAAACCTAAAAGGGGTCAACAGCCCAAAATAACCTCTACTATAGTGGTTAGGAAGGAGGGCTCAATTCCTCTAACTCCATGATTTGATACTAAAAGGGGTCAACAACCCAAATTGGCCTGTACTGTAGGGGTCAGGAAGGTGAGCTCATACCTTCTAGCTCCATGATTGATACCAAAAGAGGTCTCTTCTAGTCAATGACTGAAGCAATCTTATGTGTCTTCAGAAATGGGTACAAAGGTTGATTTTTTGGGTACAGTACAGCACCAAGAAGCAAAAAGGGCTAGGAGCTTGAGACGGGTGCTGGGGGGAGGGAAGGAAATCATCTAAGTATCATGGGCAGAGGCGTAACTGTAGGAGGGGGCAGATGTTGGGGTCACACCCAGCTTAGGAGGCCAACATGGTCCTACATGAGGGCACCAGTATTATATATGGTAGATGGGGCCCCTGGTATAGATAATGTATAGGGGCCTAATAGATACATATTACATCTATATGGTTCATTATGCTGTTACTTTGTTTGCCCACAGATTCGAGTGTAATAGCTAATCTGAAGTAGGTTGTTATCTTCTTAAAGGGGTTGTCTCACTTCAAAGATTAGCTGTCAACATGTAGGGAAAGGTAATTGAATATTTTTTCCATATACTTTTCCCTTTTGATTTTTCCATGGTCAGAAGATAAAAGAGTTTTTATTTGCACTGAGTGCACGCAGGTTTCTTTGGTTACCATCCTGCTTCCTCCTTCTCTCTCTGCTCTTATCTGAGAGCACGGAGTTGCATCATCACAGGTCAGCACACAGGACCTCAGCAGCTAGAGAACAGGGTGTGTACTTGTTTACTTTGAGCTCTGAAGCTCTCTGCACTATAGATAAGATCTCCAGCTCTCATGTCAGTGCAGTTAGAAGAGCTGTGAATACATAGCTGATATTCTAATCACTGCTATAGAACCACCTACAGTCTGACCAGGAAGAGGCAGGAAGCATGAATTTAAAAACTATTGTGGCTCTGAAACAGCGTGAGATAACACCTTCGATTAATATCTGATCCTCAATAAGAAATTGTAACTTATCACAACTTATTACAGATCTCGAGAAACCGCAGAAAAAGACAATCTGGTCCCGGATTAAAAGTGGAATCAAACATGAAAAGAAGTACAACCTGGAAAAAGGAGGCAAGTCCCTGCTATCTGTATTCTGTACATACTATCACCTAACAGACAGATACACTAGGATTAGATACAAAGCGTATCTAACTGCTGCACTGACTGCTGCCTATACTGTAAGGGGTTGTTTTATGAAGAGAAGTCCTGTCCATAGAGGCTACTAGAGAATATGGACATCAATGAGATGTGTCCTCTGCTTGGGATCCCCCTTCTATGAGGCAGGAGAGAGCTGATCTGTGCCAGTGGCCCCTGTTCTGGTGGACCCAAGCCACCTATGTATTACATAGTCATGGTTGCAGTGTAATTGTACTGCAGGGAAGGGTATGGATGGGTTTCCTGGAGATGCTTGCAGAGAGCCCCTTTAATTGTCATCTACTTATATTGAAAAGGAAATAATGCTTCATACAGCTGAAGGTTTGTTACAATTGTATTCAGTCTAGACATACACAAGAAGCGCAAATCTCCTATTCTAATAACTTGTTACAATGTATCAGTCCATGGAATTTAGAATCTTCTGCAAACAAAGGATTTTTCTAGATTGGAAACAACTGTATCCACATCTCAACAGGACGAGGTCAAGACTCTTAGGGAATGACCCCACGGCACGGGTTTGTGGACGGTTTTTCAGACGGTTTGCGGTTTTGAGACCATCTGAAAAAAACAGCCGCAAACAAGCACAACGGGGCTCTATAGAAAACCCGTGCAGCAGTCCCCACTGCACGGGTTTTTCGCCCGGCGGTTTTTCAGACCGCGGGCCACCCGAAAAATATTGAACATGCACATTCTTCCGTCCGGTTTTCGGATGGAATATTTACATGTCAGTGGGAAGGGGGAGGGCTTTTCTCCGCTCATCACGCCCCCCCCCCCACCCCACCCTGTGGACAAATACCAGTCGGATAAACCGACCGGTATTTGTACTCGGCCGTGGGGACGCACCCTTAGGGCAACATGTATGATTGGGTTTTTCACCCTTTTTCGGGCGTATAGTGCACCTAACTGAGCCAGCTATGATGTCTAATGCGCCTAACGTATGTGTTAGGCGCATTGTTCAAAAGACTCGGCACTTTCAAATATGCCTAAAATGAAGGGGTGTTCTGGGGGCGTCGCACCTAACTCATAATATTAGACACATATATGAATGTGGTTCGGCAAAACTAGGCGCATTACTGCTCGGACAGGCAGACCTATGTCAATGTGATGCCTGAGGAGTCGCAGTGGAGATAGATTTGCTGTTAGGGAAAAAAATGTCCAATATTTCTCAACTTCCACCAGAGCAATAATAAAAAGTGATTTATTATAATTATCAAACTGTACAAAATTTAATTATTTAAATTTAATGAAAAATCTGATCATATAAAATGAATATAAAAATATAGAATATCCCAAAAAATTTAAAATATCTCCTATAAAATGGATTTAAAATTCATAGAATCTTAAACTAACTTTACATTAAATAACCACCGATGATGTTGTTCAGATTTTTATATTTTAAATTTTTACTACATTAAATTTGAAATTTATGTTTGCTGCTCTCACCCTTTATTACAGCGAGAGCCAGCACAGCACAGGTATTGCTGGGACCTGTGGTCCTCCAAGCAGGATCAGTCCCATAGTTTCTATCACTGACATGCTATTCTAGTGACTTTTCTCTTATTTCCAGCCTATCTATGGCCTTTATACATGTTAGGCGCATTCCGAAATGCACCAAACACACAGGCGTGGCGCGGGAACTTTAGACTCCATTTGTGAACGCACAAAATCCACTTTCATACACTCAGGCGCATTATACACTGAAAATGAGACTCGACAATTCAATTTCAACATGCCTTCCTTCATACATGTTGCCTTTAATGTAAAGATTGCTCCTGTTCACTGACTGCAAGCAGAGATCTTGAAAGTCAGCAGCCATCAAGAGTAGTGGGGCACATTATAAAGATGGAGCAGACTAGATGGGGCGCAGCAATATATGTTTATAGCGCCTCTGTAGACCGTGTGCGCCATTTCCTCTCCACAGGCTTGTGGCTGTGATCATTGTACTGGTGCAGACAACTGATTGCTGGTGCTTGTAATTAACAGGAACGGCACCAACACAATCAACAAGGACGAACTGAGCCAAGAACCCAAACAGACAGGACTGACCCCCAGCAAAATACTACAAAACTGCAACCAATAGGGAGTACAGCACAAAACTGGTCCACAGAGCTGACAATCTACAATGCGAAAGTCACTGCATAAACTGAGACAGACACAATCCTACAATCTGGTCTCATTCATGGTTAAACAAAAGTTTAAAGTGGATTGTGGTTTGTGGATGATTTCTATTTGTAAGGAGAGACCTCTAAAAATAAATAGATTACAGGGGGTCTTGTTGCTGGGAGCCTCTGTGATTTTAGGAATACCGCTGCAGTAAGGGTTATTTCCCTGCAGCACCTCCACAGGAAAAGCAGGGTATTACACAACTACTAATGTCATCCATGAAACTGATGCGCCAGAGTGAGAGATGCATTTAGTAGCTGATCCCTGCTCCATCTAATAGATTACGGTCCTCAGTGGGTGACTCCACCACATTACCTCACAGTTTCCTAATAAAGTATTTAAAATTGGTTACATAGACCACACATCCCCTTTGAAGAGATTTGCTTTGTTGGCTTTGAACTGAGGGGAGAGAATAAAAAAGGAACCCTGCAGCACTCAAATCAACGTTTCATCTATCTATCTCCTATCTATCTATCTATCTCTCATATCTATCTATCTCATATCTATCTATCTATCTGTCTCTCTCATATCTATCTATCTATCTATTTCAATTACTATCTATCTATCTTATATCTATCTATCTTATATCTACCTCCCTCATATCTATCTATCTATCTATCCCATATCTATCTATCTTATATCTACCTCCCTTATATCTATCTATCTATCTATCTATCTCATATATATCATCTATCTATCTATCTATCTATCTATCTATCTAACTATCTATATGTCTGTCTATCCCATATCTATCTACCTATCTGTCTAGCTATCTATCTATCTATCTTTCTATCTATCTGTCTGTCTGTCTATCCCATATCTATCTATCTATCTATCTCATATCTATCTATCTATCTCATATCTATCTATCTATCTAGCTATCTATCATATCTATCTAGCTCATATCTATCTCTCTCATATCTATCTATCTATCTATCTATCTATCTCTCTATCTATCTATCTATCTATCTATCTATCTCATATCTATCTTATATCTACCTCCCTTATATATATCTATCTATCTATCTCATATCTATTTTTCTATCTTATATCTATCTATCTAACTCATATCTATCTATCTATCTATCTATCTATCTATCTATCTATCTATCTATCTCCCATCTATCTATCTCCTATCTATCTATCTCCTATCTATCTATCTCATATCTATCTATCTTATATCTACCTCCCTCATATCCATCCATTTATCTATCTCATATCTATTTCTAGATTTCAAATCTATCTATTTACCTCATATATATGTATGTATGTATTTATTTCTATATTTCATTTCTTTTTACTTATCTATTTATCTATCAATATATCTATTTGTCTATCTACTTCATATCTCTCTATCTACCTTATATCTTTTTACCTATGTAAATATTTATTTAACATAGTACTAAGATACTGATTTGATCATACACAGTAAGTGATACTATTAATGAATAATCGTCTATAAATCCTGATACATCATCTTGTTATATCACTGATCAGTGGATATTATTCCTGTTTATGTCAGAGTATATTTCAAAATAAAAGGTTTTATTCCTTTCTTTTTATGTTTTACAACATTTTATTCTTTCCCTGTATTTTCCCAACTGCATTACCGTATAGAATAGATTTTATATTAAAGAAATCCCCCCCCCCCCCCTCCCACACTCACCATCTGTTCCTGAGTCTGGGGATATTCCATAGCATTTTGAGCCCATTGCTTTGCTCTTTTTGTGATGGAGAAGCCTTGAATTAACACAAACTCTAAGGATATGGTCACACATTGGATAATAATCCTGCTGACAGGTGAGGCTGAACCTTGGATTTCCGCTGTGAATGTCCATTTTGGATGCAGAATATCTGTGTTGTCATCTTAGGTTTTCCACACAAAATGCACGGAGAAAAATGACATCACTTATCTGCCTCATCAGGTCTAACATGGTCAATCCAAGTCAAATCCAAGCAGTGTGAACATAACCTATCTATATATCTACGTATCTATCTCTCCATCTATATCATATCCATCATCTATTTTTCTAATATCTTTCATATCTATAGCATTACTGTCAATTTACTTCATATCTATCTATCTATCTATCTATCTATCTATCCCATATCTATCTATCTATCTATCTATCCCATATCTATGTATCCCATATCTACCTATCTATCCCATATGTATGTATCCCATATCTATGTATCTATCCCATATCTATGTATCTATCCCATATCTATGTATCCCATATCTATCTATCTATCTATCTATCTATCTATCCCATATGTATGTATCCCATATCTATCTATCTATCTATCTATCCCATATCTATGTATCTATCCCATATCTATCTATCTATCTATCTATCTATCTATCTATCTCATATCTATCTATCCATCTATCTATCTCATATCTATCTATCTATATATCTATCTCATATCTATCTATCTATCTATCTCATATCTATCTATCTATTTATCTATCTATCCCATATCTATCTATCTATCTATCTATCTATCTATCTATCTATCTATCCCATATCTATCTATCCCATATCTATCTATCTATCCATCCATCCATCCATCTATCTATCTATCTAGAAAATAGTGGAGACAAAAGTGAAGGAGTAGCGGCGCACATATCGCTATGTATCCCTTAGACACTTCAGTATTTTATGAAGTGTTTTACTTTATTAAAACTAGTGAGCGAGATTTCTCAGCGACACCAGATAAAGCAGTCGGACACATACGAGGCCTTACGTGTTACACGCCCAAACTGGCGCTTCATCAGAGGCCTCTCTATCTATCTATCTCTCTATCTCATATCTATCTATCTATCTATCTATCTATCTATCTATCTATCTATCTATCTCTCTATCTCATATCTATCTATCTATCTCATATCTATCTATCTATCTCATATCTATCTATCTCTCTATCTCATATCTATCTATCTATCTATCTATCTATCTATCATCTATCTACATATCTATCTATCTCATATCTATCTATCTCATATCTATCTATCTCTATCTCATTACCTATCTATCTATTCTATATCTATCTATATCATTATCTATCTATCTATCTCAATCTATCTATCTTCATATCTATCTATCTATATCCATTATCTCATATCCATCTATCTCATATCCATCTATCTCAGATCCATCTATCTCATATCTATCTATCTTTTTCTACATTACACATATATCTATTTCTACATGGCATATCCATCTCATATTTACTTATGTATTATCATCAATCTAATCATATGGTCAATCCAGTCAATCCATCGATATGAACATAACCTAACTATTTCACCAGCCAATATGAACTCAATCCATCTCTATCCTTGCCCTCAAACTAATGACAAGTATCTATTATGCCTTCTTCACACGGCTTATTTTCAACTAACTATTTACTATCTGATTTCCGTTTAAATTTACTTCTACAATCAGTTATCTATCATTATCAAATAATCCAACCTACATGTGGCACTATCTTGTAACTATTTCCTTACCATATTCATCCAATCTACAATCATTCTATCTCAATCTATCTCGGATCATATTTTTATCATGCAAATTTTTTCTCATTCCAATTTATTCTACGGCAATCCATCAATTTACGGATGGGATACGTCATCAGTCTGAACATGGACGAGCCGTATTTTCTATTGAAATCGGTAGAAACATAAGCTGTCCCTATTTCACGGAGCCATTTTGACGATCTACAATCCGTCCCCTAGCCGTAACTAAGGGACGAGTTTAATGTCACACTCCAGATAAAAAGTTACATAAAGATCCTGTGTCCTGCAGCTCAGAATACGCTAGAATTAGAATTTGGTTAGAATTTGTCTGGAGGGCTCCTATATTTCGGTCATGGGCTTCTCATTCTTCTAATGTCATTACATTGTTGTCTGTTTCTTTGTAACCTGTTGTCTCCAGTGTTTCTTTACTTTCTTTGTGATTGTATTTATGTTATTTTTTTATAAAGTAAATAAACATTCAAATTACAAATAATAAGTTTCCCCTGGATTTCTGTGCCCATGTAGTGACTGTTATGAAGGCTTGGTTCACACTTTGCATTTTTGCTGCATTGTTTTAATAGCATTCATTTCTACATGCATTTTTATTGCTTGTGTTTTTGATGCGTTTTTTTTAAGTGCATCCTATTTCTAGATACATTTTTGATGCAGATGAAAACGCAACAAAACCACAATGTGTGACGCCCAGTCAGGCCCGGAATGGATCTGTGGCTGCTCTTCAGAGAGAAAGGCAGAGAAAAAGAAGCAGAAAGTAAGAGGCAGGTGCTGTAGCTGTAGAATAGGCCCCAAGAATCAACTCCACTAGTGGGCCCTCAGATTCAGCTCTACTGGTTGGCCCCAAAATCAATTCCACTGGTGGCCCCAGGAATCCACTCCACTGGTGGACTCCAAGAATCATCTCCACTGGTGGCCCCAAGAATCATCTCCACTGGTGGCCCCAAGAATCAACACCACTGGTGGCCCCAAGAATCAACTCCACTGGTGGCATCAAGAATCAACTCCACTGGTGGCACCAAGAATCAACTCCACTGGTGGTACCAAGTATCAGCTCCACTGGTGGTACCAAGTATCAACTCCACTGGTGGCCCCAAGAATCAGATCCACTGGTGGCCCCGAGAAACAACTCCACTGGTTGGACCCAAGAATCATCTCCACTGGTGGGCCCAAGAATCAACTCCACTGGTGGGCCCCCAAAAACATTACTCCACTGGTGCCCAAGAATCAACTCCACTGTGGCCCCAAGTAATCAACTCCACTGGTGGACCCCAAGAATCACTCCACTGGTGGCCCCAAGAATCAACCCAACTGGTGGGCCCCAAGAATCAACTCCACTGGTGGCCCCAAGAATCAACTTTCCCTGGTGGACCCAAGTATCAAACACCCTGGTGGCCCCAAATTCAACTCCACTGGTGGGGCCCCCAAAAACCAACTCCACATGGTGGGCCCCAAGTATCCAACCACCACTGCTAGTTGGCCCAAGAATCATTCCATGTGGGCTCAAAAAAATAACTACTTTCCCAAAACAACTCCATTATCCCAAGAATCTGACCACGGGTTTAGCCCTAGAATCTGCTCCACTGGTGGGCCAAGAATAAACAGTCTTCAGGTGATCCCCAAATGACAAGGGAGCCCTCATCCCTGGTGCACAATGAATCAATTCCCCCTCCTCCAGACAACTACTGGGGCAGTCTATTCCCTTGGCCCAAGTAATCCACACAACACTGGTACGAGTGTTTATCCTCAAAATAAAATTACTACAACTTGCAATCTTAAGTAATTTTATCCACTCACTGATTTAAACAATTTGAACCCAGGGTTTTTTCATTCTACTCTGTCCTTAGTATCCATAAGTAATAAGCAGTCTTCAGGTGATACACCCAGTGCAAGATTCTCTCTCAGTCCTGCGTCTCCTTAAATCACACACTCACTCTAGGAGCTACTGTTCAGGGGACTATCCTGCCTTATTTTAAACAACACACACTCACTGCTGAGCGAGTGTTGAACCTCAGGTGCCATCAATCTACTCCCATCCTCTGCATTTCTTAGTAATCATACACACTCACTGCTGAGCGAGTGTTCAACCCCAGGTGCTGTCATTCTACTCCTTTCCTCTGTACTCCTTAGTAATCACACGCACTCACTGCTGAGTGAGTGTTCATCCCCAGGTGCTGTCATTCTACTCACGTCCACTGTGCTCCCTAGTAATTAGTCAAACAGTGCACATAAATAAAAAAGAAACCTCAATCAGATCTATGCATTGATAAAGAGAAAAAAAATCCACAGGTTGGGGATTTGCAAGGGTTTGAACCTAGGAGCCCTGTGTTGTGAGGCAAAAACTTTAACCACTGAGCTACATTGTAGCTACTCACCACTCTATACATAAACAGATCATTGTGTGACTATAATGAGCACACTATGGAGAGAGGCGTGGTGGTGTCAGCCTGCTGGGTCACATGATCTGCAGGCTAAACTAATCACACACACACCCCCTGCTGAGCGCACAGAGCTGAAGCTGGATACAAGAGGTATGAAATGCGTTTGTGGCAAAACCCCTTTAAGTGTCTTAGAAAATAGCAGTGTGATAAGATTTAATTGCTGTAGAAAAGTACAGAGAGGCCGCCCGTCCCGCCCTGTGACCCGCGTCCCCCCACTTGGCTCACGTAGCCTCTCTTTATTGCAGACGTGTTATCTACGGTCGGGTTAGGAGTTCAGGAACTTTCATGCAAGTTAATAACTTTTAGGTAATAAACACCTGCAGGAACGTGCGGAGAGCGGACGCCTGCGAGGACCTACGTCACCATCTGCCGGGAGTCCAAGGGAGACTGAGCAGAAACACTTCAGTTGTGTCTAATCTTGAACTGGGGCAGCCCCCAGTCATAAGCCCCATTAGGGGCGCTATCCCTATAAACCAAAACAGAGCAGCTCCAGTGAGCTTGTACTAGTTATGATGGTCACCATGAAATACTACCCCTACGGCCGTCCCCATCATCTGATCGAGGGCAAGCTCCACTCATACCAAAAGAGTAACTATAGCACTAGAGAAAGCATCAGCAACAACAAATCTGGGCTCTTACTGGGGCCCCCTGTGCTTTACATTGGGCCCTCTGGGCTCTTAAGTATAGCTAATCCCACTGCCTTCCCTGTCAGCCTGGTCCAGCTGCTTAGAGGCTGTGATGATGTCAGAGCCAGTGTGATGACATCATCAATGCCAGCTGGACAGTAAGAGTGGGGGGCACCATGTCCTGCACTGTCCGGGGTATGGCTAAAATATGAGACCAGGGCAGTATATTCCTAATCCCAATCTGTTGAATCTGCTTCCTGTGATCCGATGTTGACGGGAAGCTCCAGGCGAGACTTTCGGTTCTAGATGTTCTTGGGGAGATGTAACAGTGAGAATCCTGTTTTCCTGCAGGTCACTCGCCGTCCAGCACAGCAGCCGGTGAAGGCCAAAAGATGGAAGGTAGGTGAGCTCCTCCCAAACCCAGATCATCCTCAGATTCCAGCTCACAGATCAGGTGTATCTCCACAATCAGGTTAAGAAAGTCAGTTATATATTGATATATTCTAGAATAATGACCAATAGTAAAAAGAGCAGCGCGCTCAGTCATTGGAGGATACAAGGGGTTAGAGTGACTGTAAGTGATCAAGAAGAGAACGGCAAAGGTGTGCGGCCGTCCCTGCAAGAAACCCCAAAAAACTAATTCTGGACAACCTCCCACCGCGCACTCTAATGTCATATTGATAGGATATTCAATTAAAGTGTAATAGTTATGGGTCCCACCTACAATGGTAACGGGCCCTAAAAAGTGTTGGCTCAGAATGACTCTCTATTCTGTTCTATGGGAGTTCCCAGTACAGGGGAGCGCTGTGTTCTACATTCTGTTCTATGGGAGTTCCCAGTAACGGGGAGCGCTGTGTTCTCCATTCTCCTCTATGGGAGTTCCTAATTCAGGGGAGCGCTGTGTTCTCTGTTCTGTTCTATGGGAGTTTCCAGTATAGGGGAGTGCTGTGTTCTCCATTCTGTTCTATAGGAGTTCCCAGTGTAGAGGAATGGTGCATTCTCCATTCTGTTCTATGGGAGTTCCCAGTACAGGGGAGCGCTGTGTTCTCCATTCTGTTCTATGGGAGTTCCCAGTATAGGGGAGCGCTGTGTTCTCCATTCTGTTCTATCCTAGTACAGGAGAGCGCTGCATTCTCCATTCAATTCTATGGGAGTTCACAGTACAGGGGAGCTCTTGTAACGGTCTGGTGGTGGATCCTCTGGACCACCGCAGGCGATGGTGTAAGCCCACACCAGGGAGCGGACTCTAAGTAGGTCCCGGTATTCACCAGAGCCCGCCGCAAAGCGGGATGGTCTTGCTGCGGCGGGAGTCTACCAGGTCGCTTCCACCAGCGGGGCTTGCCTGCGGTGGCGGCCAAGGGTAGGCGAGGTACGGAATCGGCAGGCAGGCTCGTAGTCAGGGAACAGAGAGGCAAGGCAGCGGCGAGCTCGTGAACGTAGACAGGCAAAGGTCAGGGCGCGGCACAGTTCGTGACGGTAAACGTTGGCTCGAGGTTCGGTACACGGATAGGCAAGACTAGACAATACTTGGAACGTTTTCTCCCACTGGATATACACCAAGAATCCGGCAAAGGCCACCAGGAAGAGGCCGGACATAAATAGGAGCAGTGCCCGGCAATGACCAATTACCGGCGAACGGCCCCTTTAAATTTAAAACTGCCGGCGCGCGCGCCCTAGTAGCGGGGCCACGCACCGCGAGACGGAGACAGGCTGAGCAGGAGCGTGGCCGGGTAAGTGAACGCCGGCGGGGACAGGGGGGTGCGCGGACCCCGAACCCGACGTGCAGGACGGGGCTCCGCTAGGTGTCAGAGCTCGGATGTGCCCGCGCCCCCAAGGAAAGGGGTCACAGGGGGGTTTCCCCTGCAGCCGGGTTTTCTCCTTTTCGTTCTAGGAGTTAAAGGTACAGGGGAGCGTGCGTTCTCCATTAAATTCTATGGGGTTCCCTTAAGGAAGTGCGGGTTTTTCCATTGTTTTCTAGGGGAGTCCCAGTACAGGGAGCGCTGTGTTCTCCATTCTTTTTATCCCAGTACGGGGAAAAGTGGAAGTTCTCCATACCAGAGCTCCCCAAAACAGAAAGGGGAGTTTGTGCATGCGGACACCCTTTTTTCTGAGTTGATGCTTTTGTGGACCCGTTCCTGTAAAAGAGGTAGGACCAGCACCTATCACACTTGGATGGTAAAACTTTAATATTCCCTCAAAGTCCCAAAGGGAAGAACCCCTTTTTAAAGGAAACATTTGTTTTTTAGATGCCCTTGCAATACAGCGCCAACGAAAAAAAAATTTAAAATTCCAAGGAAAAGGACACCTTTATTTGGTTGGATGTGGAAATCCGATACACTGAACTTTTCATCACAGATGAAGATCCCGCAGGGTTACCGGGCCAGCATGAGTATCTCGTCCTGGCCAATCGACGAGCCCGTATCTATGAGCACAACAAGCACCAGAAAATCAATCTCATTGACATCTTTACCCCTCTCGACCCAACGTCTCCAGGACCAAAGATAGTGTTGATGACGGGAATAGCTGGAATTGGGAAGACGTATGCAATGCAAAGAATGATGCACGAGTGGGCCATTGGGAAGGCCTTCAACCATGTCTCATGTGCTATTAGTTTTTCTTTCCGAGAGATAAACCTATTGGAGAAGTCCATGAGCCTTGCTGACCTCATAAAACAGAAGCATGCCCACCTGCAGAATATAGCGGAGGCCCTATGCAACCAACCAGATAAATTATTGATACTACTGGATGGTTTGGATGAATTCAGACACCCTATAAATCAGGAGACCAAGGTGCACAGCTACAAGGATCCGGCACCGATACAGGATTTGGTGTCCAGTCTATTGAACGGGTCTTTATTGCAGGGGGCATTGATAGTGGTGACCAGCAGACCAAAGCTATCCCTTGCTCTCGATAAACTTTCGGACCTTAAAGTGGTAATCTTGGCATTGAGCATAGGACAAGTGATGAGTTCTGTTTCAGGTTCTTCAGACAAAAGACCATATCAGAAGAAGTCTTCCATTACATCATGGAAGATTGGATACTCTCTTTCCTGGGGGGTTTTCCTTTTTATACAAATTTTTTTTTTTCCTTCATCCCATTGTATTGTTTCATCATCTGTACGGCTTTGGATCCCTTTTTCCAAAGCCAAACGGAAGAGTCACGTCTTGAGAAGCCACCAGAGACAATGACGGAGGTCTACCGGTCTTATCTGTGCACCACTATGCATCTCAGAGACAGTTCTCCGAAGGTTGATAAGGAACCCGTTGTCCTCTGCAATCCACTAATGTTATCCAACATGAAGGATACTCTTTATCAACTAGGGAAGCTAGCCTACACTTCCCTGCTCAAAAGCAAAATCTTAGTCACTTCAGATGACCTCCGAAAATTTGGATTTGACCCTTCTCAACTCCCTGACAGCTTCATCCACCGAATCTTTGTCAATGTTGATGGACAAAGTAACGGGGAGATGTTTGCCTTCTACCATATGACCATTCAGGAGTATTTTGCCGCCCTTTTTTGCGTTACTTCTATAAGTTCCTCCGCAGAGGAGCTGCTACAATGCCTCGACCTATGGTGTTTTGGAATCTATCCAAAAGAGCCGGTCCAGAGCCAGCTCCTTGCCACCACTATGGACCTCATGACTGCAAAACAGTGGGAGGACCTGCAGATGTTCTCTCGCTTCGTCATGGGGCTTATCTCATTTAGGATTCAAGGAAAACTACGTGGCTTAGTGGAACCTTTCTCCATTGATGTTCTGGTTCCTATAACCAATTGGTTTAAAGGAAAAATGACATTTGAAGTAAACCAGAGGCTCCTCAACCTTCTTCACTGTTTGAGGGAACTGAAGCAGGAAGCGGTGGTGAAAGTGGTGGCGCCTGAAATAGATGAGGTTGACCTGTTCAAGGTTATCCTGAACCCGGCGGACTGTGCTGCTCTAAGCTACGTCCTTCAACACTCTACTTGTAGACTAAAGAGTCTGAACCTCGGCTACGCAAACATTGGGATTCCAGGACTACGACAACTGCAGCCGCTTCTCCATCGATGTCAAACTTTATAGTAAGTAATGAATATCTAATGCAAAGTAAGTAGAGTTTACCAGCAAATGCAATCAACCTACGGCTCCCAGTTCCTTTGTGTGGAGTGCAAGGACACTGCCGACCACCAGCACAAAACCCAAATAGTAGAAAAGTCCAGCACTTCCATGGTGCGAACACAGACGATTGTGTCCGAAATGCGTAAGCGTATGCAACATGCTCAGTTTGGGACGTATCTATTTTAATGGATTACAAATTAAGGGCCACATGTATGAAAAACTTCCAGTCTAAAAACTCACTTTGGTTGCCCATAGAAACCATCAGAGCGCAACTTCCATTTATTTAGTGCTTGAGAAAAATGAGTGGGGCGCTCTGAATTGGGTGCTATGGGCAATTAAAGTGAGTTTTTAGACATAGCGGTTTTCATACCATGTGGCCCTAAATTTTGTTTTATAGATTTGCTGACTTTTCAACTATTTCAGTAATGAATATATTGATATGTATCTGTGTTAAATAAAACTAAAGCAAAATACTGATGGTACCAAACCTTACTCTCAATTTTTTGGGAGAGACAGATACTCCATTCAGAGATCCAGCTGGTAGGGAATCTATATAACAATGCTTCCTAGGGACGCTGCCATCAGAAAGGAGTATTTTTATTTAAACCAATTTTCCAGAAAAACTTTTTATTTTTTTAAGAATTTTTTTGCAGTATATATATTTTGTCAAATAAAAATAAAATATAAAATATTTTGTTTTTCTAGCTGTGAGATCAGACTTTTGTTTGGCAGGGCAGACTAATCTCACTTTATTTCAACTGCTATATAACGCCGGTCCTAGAGGTGGGACCTGCAGCTATCAAACTTTGATGGCAAATCCTAGTGATACGCGTCAAAGTCTAGGGTGAAAACAGCCCTTTTTGTTTCAGAATTGAAGCCTATAGCTGTCACCAGAGGCTTTATTCCATCTGAAGAAGATCTTTTTGCAAGTGGATGCCTTAGGATTTCAATGGAGCTACTGTAAAATATGGCTAAAATGAGATAGCAATGACCACGGTGGACGTGCAGTAAGATGTTATGGTCAAATGGATAAGAAAAAACGTACATGTTGTTACCTCGTGGTTTACACTGTTATTTTATAGGGTTTTTATAGTGAGTGTTGCTGGTCAAAGTTCAAAAAGAGAAATTCTAGCATGAACAGATTAGATTCCTGAGCAGCGACACCTCATGTGCTCACTATGATGTCAACCATTCATACTCCACATAAGTGATATCAGCAGCTGTCAGAGGTCTATGACGCCAACATGACTAATAAAAAGATAACAATGGCCCTGAGCTAGGTAAAAGAACAAACACTGTCTTACAAAGCATATAGTTCAGTCTATAGCAGAAACAATCCCTAGATCCATCTCCTAATATTGCAGGACATGTTATAAAGTATTTAGTATGGGCAGACTGGACAGGAAAAGTGCACTTTAACACCATCTAGATTCAAAAAGAAACAAACAAAAACCACCTTAAAGTTTAAATTACATGAGATATTTCAAAAGCAATAATATAAGCACAGACAAAGTACATATATCAAAGAATCAACTGCCGCCGTATCAAAATCCAATATAATCAGTGACGTTAAAAACTGCTCTGAACAAATGTACTACAAAACAAAAATGTAGAACTATAATACTGCGTCTATGTACAGGAATATAACTTTCTATCAACTACTGCCCTATGTAAAAGAATTTAACTACTATAATATGCCCCCTATGTACAAATTTTTAACAACTTTAATACTTCCATTTTGGTACAACAATTTTAACTACTTTTTTTTCTGTCCGCTTTTTGGCAAAAACATAATTTCAAAATACTGACTCCTAGTACTTTTAAAATAAACTACAAAAATTCTGTCCCTTTTGCAAAAATTTATAACTTCAAAAATTTACTCCCCCCTATGTGCAAGAAAAAATTTCTATAATACTGATTCCTATGTAAAAAACCATAATTTCTATTTACTGACTCCTATTACAGGATTTTCAAATTAAAAAATACGGGCTCCTATGTCAAGAGTAAAATTACAAAAATAATCCCCCTTATGCACAAGGAATTTTTACTTTAAATTAGCCCCCTAGGTTCAAAAAATTAAACTAAAATAATACGCCCCCTAAGAACAAGAAATAACAAACTTAATACTGCTCCTATGTACAAAAAATTAAAACTACTATTAAACTGCCCCTTTGTACGGGTTATAAAAACATAATACTGCCCCAAAAGTTCGGAATATAATTTCATATAATACTGCCCTCTATGAAAACAAGAATAAAATGTATAATACTGCCCCTAGTACAAAAAATATAATTACTAAAAAACTCCCCTTCCTTGTACAAAATGTAACTACTATAAAATGCCCCCTTGTAAAAAAATTAAACACTAAAATACGCCCCCTATGAAACAAGAATATAACCTTTTAAATACTCCCCCCTTGACAAGAAAATAATACATAATATTATGCCCCCTATTTTCCCCAAAAAAAAATTATAAAACTGCCCCCTAGGTAAAAAGAATTTCTACTAAAATACTGCCCCTAGGGTAAAGAAAAATAACTACATAATACTGCCTCCTATGTACAAGACCTTAACTACTATAAATACGCCCCTTGTACAAGAATATTAATTACTATAATACGGCTCCCCTAGGGGTACAAGAATATAACAACTATAATACTGAACCCCTTTGTACAAAATATAACTACTTTAATATGACCCAAATGTCCCAAGAATTAACTACTAAAATTTACGGGACCCCTATGTAAAGAAAAAAACTACTATAAAAAACTGCCCCCCTTTGTACAAGAATTTTACTACATAAAAAGCTCCTAGGTGAAAAAATATAACACTAAATACTGCCCCTATGTGCAAGAATTTAACACTAAAAATAGGGCCCCTATGTACAGGAAAATTTTAACCCTTCCCTTTAAAAAATACTGCCCCTTTATGTACAAAAATATTAACTACTTTTTTTTAACGGGTAGGGGAGAGAAGGGGAAAAAAAGATGTGAGAGGAGAGGGAAAGGAATAAGATAAAGGGGGGAAAATGGAAGGAAGATATAGGAGGAGAGGGAAGGAAGATTTAGGAGGAGAGGGAAGGAAGATTTAGGAGGAGAGGGAAGGAAGATTTGGGGAGGAGGGGAAAAGGAAGATATAGGAGGGGGGTAGAGGAAAATATAGGGGGGAGGGGGGAAGGGGAAGAAATGGGAAAGGAGGGAGAGGAAGATTTTTAAGGGGAAAAAGGAAAAAAGTGGGAGGGGAGAAGAAAAAGATGCGGGGGGGAAAAAAGTGAGGTGCAAAAATGTGCAGCAAGAGATAAACCGGGGGGAATAGAGAGAAAGATTGTGGGGGGAATAAATATTTTAGGGATAAAAAGGGAAAAGTAAAGGGAATGGTGTAGGAAAAACAGGCGGGGGGGAAAATGGGGAAAGGAAAATTTGGGGTTTAAAAAATAGGGGGAAGAAAAGGGAAAGGAGGGGAAGATGGGGAAGGGGGGAAAAGGGAAAAAGGAAATATGGGAGAAGATGTGGAAGATGTATGAGGAAAGAAAATTGTGGCAGTGAAGGATGTGGGAGGAGGAAGAAGATGTAAACAGAAAAGGGAAATATGTGGAAGAAGAGGAAAAGAGAGGAGAAGATGTAGAAGTAGAAAGACTTGAGAGGAGAAGGGAAAAGAAATAGGAGAGGAAGATGTGGGAGGTAAGAAAGATAGAGGAGATGTGAGAGAAAAAAAGAAGAGAGGAGAGAAAGATGTGAAAGACGAGGAGACGAAACGAGAACATATGGGAAATTTAAAAAGGGCAGAAGGGAAAAAAAAGAGAGGAAAGAGGGTGGAAAGGAAAGGGGGCATTTAGGGGGGATAAAGAGGGAAAGGAAAAGAAAAGGAAAGGGGAATATAGGAGTGAAAAAAGATATGGGAGGAGTGGAAGAAAACTATGGAAGAGGAAGATGTGGGAGAAGGGGAAAGAAAAGGGGGGATTTTAGGGGAAGTGAGAGGAGTTTGGGAAGAAAGAGGGGGGGAAGGGAATTAGGGGGAAAAACCCAGAAAAAGACGATAAGAATATAACTATTTTAAAATATCCCCCCTATGTACAAGAAAATAACTACTATTAATACTGCCCCTATTAACAAGAATATAACTACTTAATACTGCCCCCCTTTTGGAAAAGAATATAACTACTAAAATTACTGCCCCCCTTTTGGAAAAAAGAATATAACTACTTTAATACTGCCTCCTTGTAAAAGAATTTAACTACTATAATACTCCCCCCTAGTACAAAAATTTTAACTATTTAAAATTTCGCCCCTATTTTACAACAAAAAAAATACTTTTAATATGCCCCCTTAATGAAACAAAAAATATTACTATTTTAAAAATTACTCCCCCTATGTAAAAAGAATTTAAACAAATTTAAATATGCCTCCTATTTTTACCAAGAATATAACAAACTATAAATCCTGCCTTCTCTGTACAAGAATTTTAATTTACTATAATATTTTCCTCAAAATTGTTCAAAACAAAAATTTACTAAAAATTACTCCCCCCCAAATGTACGAAATATAACTACTATAATACTGCCTCCTATTTTACAAAGAATAAAAAGTACTAAATTTACTGCCCCCAAAATGTACAAAAATAAAAAACTACATAATACGCCCCCTTTTTTAAAAAGAATAAAATTTACTTTTAAAACTCCCCTTTCCTTTATGTAAAAAAAGGGAATATAACACTTTTAATACTGCCTTCTATGTCCCAAGACTATAACTACTAAAATTACTGTAATATGTTAAAAGAACTAAATTTTATAATTTCCCCCTTATGTCCGGTATATACGGGGCCAGTCCCGGGTTAAAAAAGGGTAGGGGACGGGGTTTTTGTTTTTATTTTAATTTGTATGTAAGTCGGGAACAGTTTTTTTAATTACATGAAATTTTCCGCAAAAAAAATTTTTGGGATGTACGGGGAACCCTTTTTTTAATATGTTTTGCTTCTCTGCCCTTTTTTAGAAGATTTCCCCTAAGGCCCCGGGTTATCCCATGTGCAAGTGGGGGCTGCTGGTATTTTGGTTATAAAGGGGGGTGACTCAGTGTTGAATTTTCCCCACGCCCCATAAGTCCTTTTTGAAAAAGGGGCGTAGGGTATCGGAACGATGTACTTTAGGGGATGCTTGTCATTATTATAATATTTCCTCCCTTTGTCAAGAAAAAAATTATTTTATAATACCCCCCATTTTAAAGTTTTATAACTATTTATAATACTGCTCCTTGTCCCAAAGAATATAATTTACTATAATACCCCCCCCATTGTCCCAAGAATAAAAAAATTTCCCTAAAATATTACCCCCTTCCTATTTTTACAAAAAATATAACTATTTATTTTTACAGCCCTTTTATTTTACAAGTTTAAAACTGCTAAAATTACTTTTCCTTTATTTTACAAAAATTATAACTACTAAATATGCCCCCTATTTTTAAAAAGTTTATAACTACTTTTAATACTCCCCCCTATGTAAAAGAATATTAAAAAAAAAAAACTAAAATTTCCCGCCCCCTATGTAAAGGGAAAAATTAAACTACTAAAAACTGCCCTCAAATGTCCAAGACTATAACTATTATGATACTGCCCTTTTAGACCGGAATAGTGTTATAATACTTCCTGTATTGGTGAATATATGGATCGTAATATGTTTATAGCAGACCTGTGACTTTTGTAACTCTGTACCCAGAGTTGGTAACTTTAAAGGGGCAAAACGCTGGGTTTTGGGAGGATGCTTTGTTATCAAATTTATTTAAAGATTAAAAGGGAAAAATTTTTGATTAAGAGAAAATTAAAAAAAAAACATGTAAAGATACTTGGAAAACGCAGCCAAGTTTAATGATAAATTTTTTTCCTTAAGCTTAGAACTTCCTCTTCCTACAGAACATTAGATCTTTGTTGTTCTCTTTTTTTCCAGACTTTTAGAAATTTAAATTTCAAGATGTCTATTTAGAAAATGGGCCCTGAGGGGCCCCAACTATTTGGGACGTGGCTGTTAGGAAGCACAAACAGTTGTATAATGGGCCCTTTCTACCTGGTGGAATTCCCCGAAAGAGAGCATCCCCCACGCCCACACTGTGGCCTGAAAAAACAATTAGAGCCCTTTTTCCGGATTCACCCCGCTAATGTTTTTTTTGGGCTCTCAAGCCCAAAAAGAAAACCTATAAGAGTGCCAAATTCTTCCCCCCAGTAACCAACAACTACTATCATCTCCTGACCATGACTCTCTCAGTTTGGGGGGGAAAAACCTCCCCAAAATCCAGACTTACTTTGGGGCCTTTTTGTGTGAGGACCACACCAGTCTCCACGGAAAATGCATCAACTTCTAGGAAGAAAGTTTTTTTCGGGATTTTAGGCAGGGGCAAAACAGGTGCAAAGGGAAGGGTGAATTTTACTTGGGAAGATTTTTCGGTTCTGGTGGCAATAACATTGGGTTCTTTTGCTACCCGGGGGGACCGCAATTGGTGCCACCAAAGCGAGAATGGGATGAACTGCCTGTAAAATTTGGGGGAAACCCCCAAAAAAACACTGTAGGGGGGGGAGCGACCGGTCGTGGCCATCAGGGCGGCACACGTTTTGTGGGGTCCCTCTGCAGACCTTTGTCGGATGTAACCCAAAAAACGGGAGACTGGTCTTTTGGAAGAGGGACTTCTCCAGTTTGGCAAGAGGGATTTTCCTTCAAGGCTCAGAATCTGGCGCTAGGAGCGAGGGACTCCAGATTGGGCGAAAAAAACAGAATGTCCTCCAGATAGATGGGGCTACCCGGTATACAAGAGATCTTGAAAATGTCATTGAAAATTCCTGGAAAACCATGGGGCGTTGCACAGGGCCAAAGGGCATAACCTTTCTCGAAGTGCCCCTCCCGAGTGTTGAAGGTCGTTTCCCCTCGTCCCCTACGGTTTATGGGAAATTTAGGCCCCCCGAAATCTAACTTAGAAAAGTTTTTGGCCCCCCTCGGAGACAGTTTGAAGAGTTCTAATTAACGTAAAGAATAGGGGGTTTTTAATGGTGATTTTGTTGAACCCCCTGGTATTCGAGAGGGACGCAGTGAAAACCATCCTTCTCCACGAAGAAAAATCGAACCAGCTGGGGAGGCAAATTTTTGGCATGGGAAAACCCTTCAGAAATTTCCCGAAAAATAGGGCCGACATGGGCCTGAGTCTCAGGTACGGACGGATAGTCCT
>JAODAL010034826.1:0-43723 GCA_025379985.1 Phyllomedusa bahiana | reverse complement strand
CATCCCCACTCTCTAGGCTCAACACCCGAGGCCGCACCACTGCTGGTCAGGCCATGCGCCCTTCATCTGCTAATGGAATTATACACGCCACAACCCTAAAGCATGTGGGGGGTGGAATTCCAGCTGTTGCCACGCAACAATGAGGGTTGACACAGAGGCAAATGCCCATACAAACACCCCAGTCGGGCCCAAAAGCGGGTCCCAAATCCCAGAAGTATGAGCTCAGACCTTTGACCCTTCCTCAAGGCAGTCAAGACCCGGGTGCACTTTAGAAATTGCGCACGACCAGTTTCTGGCGTGGTTTGCCGGGCAAGGGATGTGCACAAGTCTCCAAAATCTTGGGGAGTGTCACAGCGCATTTTTTCCCGTAGAGAACCAACCTGCGGGGGTTAATCCCTCTATTGGTCGACAACCCAGGGAGAAGCCTGACTGCTGAACAAAAGTTTGACACCGGCCCCTTTAGGTCAGGGGGGTGTTCGCACAGGCCAATAGGGGGACCCCGGGGGCTGAAAATAGCTGGGGGGGGCGGTGTCCTGCCGCCTCATTTAAACTGTCTCAGTGTAATCTCCTTTGTCTGTGAAAGGTTACCCAGCTTTCCCCCAAGTTTCCTTTGTTGCTTGTTTACCCCTGTTCACTGACTCGGTTGCTCCTCGATTCGTTTTTGATTTGATTTTGTACCGTGTTACCCCCTTTTGACCCGTGGCTTGCTTCCTGTTATTCTATTGGTTCTCGATTTGGGGCTTTGGCGTACCCGCCCCGTTACCGACCCGGACTTTTCGATTTTGAAATTCCCCTGCCCCCGGCATGAGCAGCTTAGGGACTGTAGCCCAAATTGGGGGCAGCCCCCCAAAGTAGGTGGGGACGGGGGCTGGGTGGCAGTCAGGGCCCACTGACCCCCTCTACGTGACTTTTCACGGCCACATTACTCCCCTTTCAAGCCCATGAACCCCATGCTACACTGGTGGAGCAGATCAGGGACTGACCCAGTTGGTCCAAGATTGGCGAGGGTTTACAGCACCCAGGAGACCCCCAGGGTCCCCTCCGGGTGGGGTTCCCCCAGACATCCCTTCCCCCTTTTGTTGAACCTCCCTTTCATTACCCTCACCTGTTTTTCAGGTGACGGGGGCCCTTTTTCTGTCTTTCAGGAAAGGTGTCAGCTGTATTTCCTCTCCGCCCACGTACCTCGGGTAGTGAGGAACAGAGAGTGGGATTTGTCATATCCCCCCCAAAGGGTCCCGGGAGGGGGCGTTCTAAATACCCCCCAGAGCTGCCCAAAATTGTTTTTGGGGTAACAGATTTTTTTGTTCCTTGGGACCCCCTTTTCGATGACCCTGACGGGGAGGAGGGGGCCCGAGACACAACGCACCACCTTAAGGGAGGGTAAGCGGACTGTGAGGAGTATCCTCTGATTTTCGTGCTAGTGTGTTCCCCAAAAAGGGGGAACGACCCAGCTCTGGGTGCCAGTTCAGAGTGGGATTGGCGAATATTTTAAAGGGGATAGTTGGTGGCTTATTACTCCGGGCACTCTGGATGTGCTATCGCTTTGGCTTTCGGTAAAAAAGATGGTTTAGGGAAGAGTGGGGAACGAACCTTTCTCCGTTGCCCCGCTTTTCTCCTTTCCCCCTTTCTACGACCCCCCCGAACCTGCTAGCGCGACGAAACTCTGGGGGCCTATGCAGGTGGGGGCCTCTTCGGCGGGTGCTCCCCAGTGCCCGAGGACCTCACGTCGCATTCAGGGACTGTGCTTCTACTGTGGCGCCCATCGTATCCGTGAGTGTCCTAAGAGGAAGTCTTGGCCAAACAACTCGAGCGCCTAGGTGACTCGCGGGAAGGCCACCTAGGCGAGCAGGTGTTCCCTATTTTTGTAAAAAAAAAACTGTTACTTCAGTAAAAAATTTTGTTTTTAACTATATGATTCGGGCGTGACTTTGTGGATTCAAAATGGGCTTCAAATTTTGTGTAGCTTCTTTTGCTAACGTCTGGGCCTTCCCGGGAGCCCTTTTCCCGATTCCCTGCAGGTTTGGGGCAATCGATTCTACCCCGCTGGTTAAAGGATATCCTGTTTGCCTCCTGAACTTGAGATTTAGTGGGTCTATACATAAAAAGAAATGTTTATTGTTTATCATGGGGGCTTACCCGTTGATGTTGTGTTGGGGTTGCCCTGGCTTCAGAAACACAACCCCGTTTTTTTATTGGAATTCTGGGGAATTTTAATTAGGTGGGGAAAGGGAGTGTATTGAGAAATGTCTGCCAATTGTTCCCGGGAAAAGCTGAATTGGGCAGATTCCCGCCTTTATTCGCGGGTTTTGTGGGTTTTTTCCAAACCGTTGAGAAGTTACCTCCGCATAGAAAACCCTTGACTGCGCTATCGAAATATTGCCCGGGGTGAGGTTTCCTAAAAAGGGAGGATATAAAATCTGTCGGGGGCCTGAGAGAACGCCATGAAACAAAAATTGCAGGAGTCTACAAAAGGGAAATTTAACCTCATGTCCCCCATGGGGGCAGGCTTTTGTCTTCGTTTAAAAAAAAAGATGGAAGCTCCGCCCCCTGCATGATTATCGGGGCTCAAAAAAATAACGGTGGGAAAAACAGTACCCCCTTTCCGCTGATTCCTGATCTGTTTAACCCAAATTTTAGGGGGCTAAATGGATTTCCAAGTTAGGACCTAAGGGAGCCCCTTAAAACCTTTTTCCCCTACTAAAGAAGGGGGGTGAGTGGAAAACCCATTTAATACCCCGGGGGCCCTTTTGAATATCTGGTGATGCCTTCGGGTTGTGTAATGCTCCCGCGGGGCTTCCAGAAAACTGGTAAATGACGTTTTTTCCCAGAATTATTGGTCATTTTATGGTCTTTACTGGATGCATTTTTAAAATATTCGCAGAATGGGCGTCACACGCTAAACACTGCGACAAGTGTTTTCAGATCTGAAGACAAAAAATTTTTTTGTCAAGCTCGAGAAATGTGTTTTTTGGGTTCAAGAGGTTCCCTTTTTTTAGGGACATTCTGACGCCAAACCATTTCCCTTGAATCCCGTTTAAAGGGTATTCTCGTTTGGGGCCATCTTCCTCTATGAGGGCATTGCAGGATTCCTAGGGTTTGCTAACATTTTCGAAAATTTATTTGAAATTTTTCTGTTCCATTCGGCCATTTCTGATATGACAAAGAAGCGGGTAAAAATCATAATGCAACCTGAGGCCTTAGAGGCGTTTTTGAAACTTAAACAGTGTTTGTCCCCCAAACCCCAGTCTTGATTCAAGCTATCATTCCAAAACCCTTTGTCGTTGAGGTAATGTTTCTGGTTCGGGGTAGGGGCGGTCCTTTCTGGGGATCGATTCCATGACTAAACTCTACCCCCGCGCTTTTTTTTTCCCGTAAATTTTTTCCCCGGTGGAAAAAAATTATGATGTTGGGAACCGGGGTTGATGGCTATTAAAAAGGGCCTTTGAGGAATGGCCCCCACTTCCTTGAAGGTGCCCAGCCCAAGCCGGTTTTTTTCTGATATAAAAAAACCTTACCTTTTCTAGAAAAAAGCTAAAAGGTTGAACCCACTCGGGTTGCTGGAAGTTATTTTTTACCTGCTTTAACTTTGCGTCACCTACAGACCGGGGCTAAAAATTTAAAAAATGCGTTTTCTAGAAGCTTTTGTGCCAGTCACTCCCCCTCGGGAAGACCCGACCCCCTTTTAACCAAGGAGACGATTGTCTGGGCACGTCCCCTGATTTAGCCCTGAGATTAAGACGCACCAGGATTGAGGCCAGCAAAAATGCCTGCTTCTGAGTTTTGTCCCCGCTCAGTTTCAGCTAATTTTTTTTAAATTAATTCTGTTTTTGTATTATTTGGCCCCCTCCCGGATGTTGGACAAGAGCGATCTCTCGTAACTTTGGTGGCCGTCTTGTTTTCATGATGTAGAGCCTATGTGGCAGCGTAGACATTTGTGCTCGGGCAAAGGGTTCCCCGAACTCGTCCTCCGGGGGAAAACTTTGTCCTCTTTCCTATACCCGAGCACCCTTGGACCAACATCTCCATGGACTTCTGGACCGATCTTCCTACTTCTGAGGGTCAGACGGTCTTTTGGGTGGTGGTGGATGCTTCAGTAAGAGTGTCATTTGGTTCATTAAGGGGTTGCCGTCGCCCAAGAAGCTTGCTGACCTGTTCATGAAACATATTGTGAAACTGCATAGGATACCCGAGAATATCGTTTCTGACAGAGGGGTCCAATTTGTGTCCGGTTTCTGGAGATCCCTCTGTAGGGCTCTGGGTATTACCCTATCCTTCGCCTTCCCCCCTGAGACTAATAAGCAGACAGAGAGGGTGAACCAAACAGTTACACAAAAGCTTCACTGTTTTATTTCCGATCAGCAAGCGGATTGGGTTAAATACTTGTCTTTAGTGGAATTCGCGAATAATAATCAGGATAATAGTTCATCTGGTGTTTCGCCGTTTTTCTGCAATTATGGTTTTCATCCTAGACATGCATCTTTATCCAGTGCTACTTCTGATCAACAATGGGGTGGGATGTTTCATTAACGATCTGTGCACAGTCTGGGCCCAAGTTCAGAAGAACTTGGTTAATGCCCAGAGCATCCAAAAGAGAAAGTGTGACAAAAGGCATCTCTGCTCCAGTAGTTTCTCTGTGGGAGATAAGGTTTGGTTGTCTACCCAAAATCTCCGCCTAAAGGTGCCTTCTGGGAAACTAGCCCCATGATTTGTGGGCCCTTATGTTGTGCAAGAAGTAATTAACCCAGTGGCATACCGTCTCAAGTTACCACCTTGCCTCCAGGTTCATAATGTTTTTCATTGGTCATTGTTAAAGAGATACGATAACTTCGCCGTCCAAACCCCCTCCTCCGGTTAACGTTGAGGGTGAATTGAAATACGAAGTCGCTCGCATCTTGGACTCCCGTAGAGTGCAGAATTCTCTACAATACCTTGTCCACTAGAAGGGTTATGGTCCGGAGGAGAGGTCGTGGGTTCCGGCCAGATTTGTCCATGCCGAATCTCTGATCAGGGAATTTCACGACTCCCATCCGGACAAACCCAAGCCAGGGAAGGGTCCAGTGGCCCCTCCTAAAAGGGGGGGTACTGTCACAGCGCACGTTTCTGCCGTAGAGGAGCCAAGCGCTGCAGGGGTTAATCCCTCTAGTTGGTCGACACACCCAGGGAGAAGCCTGACTGCTGAACATAAGATTGACAGCTTGGACCCCAATCAGGTCAGAGGGTGTGTCGCACAGGCCAATAGAGGAGCCCGGGGGCCGCACCAATCAGCTGCGGGGGCGGTGTCCTGCCGCCTCATTTAAACTGTCTCATTGTAATTTACCTTTGCCTGTGAAAGGTTATTCCTAGCGTTTCCCCAGTTTCCTTGTTGCTTGTTTACTCCTGTTCACTTGACCTCGGCTTGCTCCTCGACTTCGTTTCTGACTTCTGATTTTGTACCATGTTACCTCCTGTGTTTGACCCGTGGCTTGCTTCCTGTTATTCTTCTGGTTCTCGATTTGTGGCTTTGGCGTACCCGCACCATTACCGACCCGGACTGTCTGACTTTGCATTCCCCTGACGGCCCTGCATGTAGCAGCGTAGGGACTGTCATCCAGTTGGGGTCTGCCATCTAGGGCAGCACGCCAAGTAGATAGGGACAGTGGGCTGGGTGGCAGTCAGGGCCCACTGCACCTCCCCTGACGTGACAGGCAGCAAGGAGATTTTTCCCATTGTCTCAGACCACCTTGCCTGGTGCCAGGTTCCTATCACCTAGCCACTGATCTGTCTCATTGTGCAGAGCTGTTCACACGTGTGTGTTGACGGTCTCCAAGACACATTAACTTCAACGCGGCCTGGTTTCTCTTGGCATGTGATGCTACCCCTAGAGCTTGGGGATCTGAAAACTGCACCATCCCAGCAGTGTGGAAGAGTGTGCACCGAGCCTGAGACCCACCATCATCACCAGAGACATCCACTTCCACCCAACTCACCCAGTGAGCTGTAGCACCCTTGACAGTGCTCACTAGTCCATGTATCTGTGGTCAGATGGACTTTGCTGGACATTTATGCAGCCAGGAGATTTTTTTCTGACACGTGGTGCCCAGGGCAGGGACGGCTTTTCAGGAAAAGAAATGCCTACTCGGCATCTGGTATTGGGGCAGGCAAGGGCCATTACATGACGGAACCCATCTGTGTCCCCCAGTCGGAAAGGAAACATTTTCAAGGCCAAGAGCCTGGCAATGCCGACATTAAAGCTTTTGGCTTTTGGATGATTGGGGTGAAAGCATTTCTTCTGCTTTCAGTCAATGGACCATAGAATTTGCTTGAACTTTATATATATTCACAGGTAAAGGGCTGAGCCAGGGTTTTTCTCCTATGCCCTGGTAGTATATCCAAGTAGCAACACAAACGCTGTCCTTTGTATTCAAAACTATTTTACATCCAAATATTAGTAGTAAACATAGTCCAAAAGATTCAGGAAATTAACATGTGCTTTCTTACATGTATAACAATGAAAAAAGCCTGTGATACATTGGCATAAGTCTCTGCAACTGTATCCTTTAAATGGAAAGTAGAAAGGAAAATTCTTACTTAATGTCCATATGTAAGTTTGAAAGTGGAGCTTGTTTGCACTGGTAACCGTGAGGGCAGGCATACGCCACTAGGTGACGTTTCGGAGGAAACCCCTCCTTCTTCAGACCAGCATCATCTGGCCGTAACCTCCCCGTTAAATTAACATATGGACCTTAAGTAAGAATTTTCCTTTCTACTTTCAACATTGTTCTTCCTTCAGTCCTTGTAATTTAGAACTGCCAAGTAGGACTAGCAATTGACTTTTTTCTACGGAATAGCCCAGCACTGTAGTCTTATGCGACAAGCATTAAGGATTATAAACAGGATATTTTTCTATGGAATATCTTTGAAATTGGGTCTTATGGAAAAACGGGGTAGTTGTGTCTGATGCAGAAGCTGCCCCCCGAACCAAGCGCCCCCTCAGAAAATAAACCGAGGAAGTTTAGGGCAATGCAGCTGTATCCAAATCCATAACTAGTACTGTCTAGAATTGTCTAATGTTGCTGTACACTTACCTAGCTAATCTATCTAGCAGCTTTTCCTTTATGAAAACGCTGGCAATTGGTGTCTGCCTGCTTTTAAAAAAGCGTTGCCGAGAGAGAGAGATGCGTTCATTTCACAGTCTGGAAGCTAATGGTGTCCAGCAGGAAGTACAGTGACATAGATAAAGCACGGTCATGTGATTAAAGCAACCAATGAGATCCCTACACCCCCCACTGGTGACGATCTTGACCCCCCTCTGTGCCTTGCGATGATTGGCTGGCTGCCAAGAGTACAGGAAGCTGCAAAAATGGCACGATCTGTATCCGCGATCACAATTGTTGATACGATATTAAGGGAAAGGATCAAATTGAATAAAGACCTCGATAAATGTGAATATCAGCGCTATTTCAACTTTTATCCATTAAATTGCTCATCACTACTTCAGTTACTTTAAGATGTGCCATGGATTCTATTCATATTTAGTACTTCGCCTAGAGTTTTTCCACTGATCAGCCAACTCCCACAAGGTGTGCGGCACCATACATTATCTGTCATCCAATATAGGTTATGGATCTTGATGAAGTGCTGTGTAGCATGAAACGTGTTGTCCTTTTAAAAATAAGCCTTAACTATGGATCTCTCTCTCCTGCACCTTCTCTCTCTCCATATATAACATGTTGACTTGCACTCCAAATTCTGAATACAACAGCAATGGATGCCTGCTAGACAACAACTCCTAAGCATTTACAGTATAATATAGTGCTATATTATATATATATATATATATATATATATATATATATATATATATATTGTAAGGGATTAGGTAGCGGGTTGGTCGTCTCCTGGGTAGACGGGCACAGCTCAGCGGGCACAGAAGTCCAAGGAGAGTTTGTTTAAAACTGACCGCAGACAGTTTTATTGTTAAGCATGTGGTACAAAAACAAAACAAACAAAATAAATCCTATGCCTGTCCGACTCTAACTAAACATCAGGTATTCCTCTCTAACACAGTACTGGCCTAATACCAGTCACCAAACACAACAGTATTACTTTACCACAAGTACGTGCTCCCACAGGCTCTTGGCAGATAACCTGTTCCCAGGCTGAGAGAGAGAGAGAGTGTGTGTCTGCAGCTCTGGCCTTATATGAGGCAGATATACCTAAACTTAATCAGGCAGCCCAAGACCCGCACTGCCCAGGTGGAGTGGGGCTCACCCTCGCTATCCCCACTCCAGCAAACCAACGCTTGCAAAAATGGGTTTTACTAAACCCTACACATAGAGATCTTTTAGATCTCTGACACTTCACTATCTGCTTGCTCTGTACCTGGACATAAGGAATCTTGGGCATATATACCTTCCCTCTAGGACCAGTCCAGACACTCCGTCACAATATATATAGACAGTGTATAATAGAAGCCTGTTTTAAAAAGGATGACATGTTTCATGCCTTACAGCTATTGGCATATTTTAAGGGGTGGGTGGAAGGGACTGGTCTCCCCACTTTTTCTGGGTGGGGTCGCTCCGCCCCCACTTTTTAGCTGATTCAATAATAAATAATCCATAAGTGGGGGAGGGCAAAACACAGAGGAGGAAGAAGTTAACCCTTTGCCTCCTATATTTCTATGCATCTTGGGGGGACAGAGTAGACAGCAGCCTCAAGTGTCAGTGCAGAGTGAGAGCACTGCTGATTGGTAAAGCAGGAGTCAGCAGAGACTGCTTCACCAATCAGAAAACTTCTCACAGTCCAGCACACTCTGTATCTGGGGCTGAGCAAATATCTTCCCTCTCCTCTTATACCACTTCCCTATGCTCAGCCTTCATCAGAGAAGAAGAGAAGCTCCTGCCGAATCAGTGGCCCCCTGCCTCTCCTGTCTGTAGTGGGAGGAAGAGGTTGCTGACTATTCCAGACTTTAAGAGACAAGTAAGGGGGGCACAATGGTGCTAGGTGTTTTATGTGCATGTGAGTAAGGTATGTAATATATAAGTAAGATGTGTATACATTGTATGTACAGCCATGTGTATATATATATATATATATATATATATATATATATAAATATAGTGAGTGTGCCTGTTTACATGTGTCCAGTGTGTGTATAAGGATATGTTCATAAGGATATGTTCGCATGGCATCTTTGTGGTCCGTACTTCAGGGCATAATTGTGCTTCAAGACGTCTAGAAGTACAGACTGTAGTTCATAGCTCTCATTGAGAGATATGATTAGCTTCCTTTTTCCCCGACATGTACTGCGCACTGGGAGAGAGAAGTGGCATGTCACTTCTTCCCTGCGCCGCTGGAAAATGAAAGTGAATGGAGCCGGCCCCGCAGCCTTTTAGAAGTACGGACTGGCCAATGCATACTTCTAAGACACCCTGTATATAGCAGGGCGCACAGTACTCCCCGCTGTACGCTGTGTGAACATACTTAAAGAGGACCTATCACTAAGGAAGGAACCATCTTGAAAACAGCTGTAGGTAGCAGCCATTTTGTGGATGGCAGTTTAACAGGCGATGCCCTCTGATTCCAGGCTTGTATGTGCCAGAATTCCAAGCTTCTGTGCACTGCAATCCTAGGTATAAGAGCCATCTATCAGCAGTGGGATCAGTGGCTTCACAGTACAAGCAAATTATAGTGCATCCAATAGGGCACAGCAGTCAGCTTAGTGCAAGGTTTTTGTACCAGGTAAGTATAAGGTGTGTATATAATACCATATAATTTTTGGCACCATTCCGGGGTACATGTGAAAATTTGATCACTTCAATTACTTTTATTGGGTGGCAAGATAAAAAAAAGAGAGCAATGTCTTTTTATGCCCTTCTTGGCATACAGTGCTAATTACATATTGACTTTGTTCTGTGGGTTGATACATTTCGAATTATATATAATTTATATTGTGTTTTTGGTTTTACTGCTATCACATAACTTAAAAAAACACACACACTTGTTATGTTGCCATATTTTGAGAGCCTTATCTTTTTATTTTTCTGTCAATTGAGATGTTTGGAAACTTATTTTTGGATTAAGGTGTAGTTTTTGTTTGTATCAATTTTGGGTGAATACAGCATCCATTTTGGTTTTTTTGAATCAGAATACAAGAATAATGTGAAGAATAAAAATCACATTTTTATGTTACACTATTTAAGAGCCATAACATCTTTATTTTTCTGTCAGTGGAGCTGTGTTAGGTTTCTTTTTACATGGAAAGTTTTTGTATGTGTTTTTGTGCAGAAAGGCACAGTAATTAATGCTGTAGATTTCTACACAAAAACACATAAAAAATTCACAAAAACCGCTCTGTGTGATAGCCTCTTTAGGGCTTATTTTTTATGTGATAAGTTAAAATTATTTTTTATTACAACTGTCATGTCAGGAGGTAACAGTGAGCCCTGACTGTCCTGCCTAAATTGACGTGCTGCCTAGGCGGCAAGAGTCCAACTGGGCGAACTGTTTCCCCGCGCTGCTTGAGTGCGGGGGGGCCGTCAGGAGGAAGAAAAGTCAAACAGTCCGGGTCAATATCAAATCAAAAAACGCTAAGCCACAAAACAGGGAAACCCGAGGGATAAAAGTAAACAAGCCGAGGTCAAAACACGAACGGGGTGCGAGGTTTCAAAATCAGAAGACAAGCCGGGGTCAGGGGAACAAGCCGAGGTCAGGTACATGGAAGAGCAATAACAAACAATATCACAAGAAACACAAGGCAGCCAGAAAATTTCACAGGCGCAGCACTTACCTAGCAGGGAGTTTAAATGTGTTTCCCGGATACCGCCCCTGTAGCTGATTGGAGCGGCCTCTGGTTCCTCCCATTGGCTGGTGCGACACGCCCCCTGTCAGGAGTGGCTGGACCTCTGTCATTCACACAGCTCCCAGCAGACTGTCTATCAGGGTAGGGTCGCTGATCAGCTGCTGCAGACTCTTCCTCCCTGCAAGCCGAGCGCTGCCCAGCCCTGACAACAACTGGATACACTTCTAGATATATTAATATAATAAGTTATAGTGACCAAGATTCTGGAAAAGGGTCTGGATACATTTCTAGATATAATAATATAACAAGTTCTAGTGACCAGGATTCTGGAGAAAGGTCTGGATAAATTTCTAGATGTAATAAATATAAAAAAGTTATAGTGACCCGGATTCTGGAGAAGGGTCTGCATACATTGCTAGATGGAATAATATGACAAGTTTAGTGACTAAGATTTGGGAGAAGGGTCTGGGGTACATTTCTAGATGGAATTAAAATGGACATGTTATAGTAACCAGGGGTTCTGGAGAGGGTTCTGGATACATTTTCTGGATGAAATCATTTTAACAAGCTATAGTGACCAGGATTCTGGATAAGGGTCTGGATACCCTTTCTAGATGGAATAATATAACAAGTTATAGTGACTGGATTCTGGAGAAGGGTCTGGATACATTTCTAGATGGAAAAATATAAAAAGTTATAGTGATGGGTTTTGGGAAAGCGGGTCTGGTTTCATTTCAATGGTTTAATTTTTAAAAAGTTTTTGTGGTGGGATTTGGAGAAGAGTCGGAAAATTTTTCTTAAAGGGTTAAAAATAAAAAGGGGGGTTTATAGTGACCGGATTCTGGAAAAGGGAAATCCGGGGAAAATTTTTCTAGCTGTAATAATAAAAACGGGTTTTATAGGGGCCCAGGATTCGGGAAATTTAGAGTATTTATCCAGAAAAATTTTGATTTTAAAGTGGGGGAAAAAATTTTTTTCCCTAATATGGGGAAAATTTGGTTTCAAATTTCGGGGGGTTTTTTTCCCCCTTCTTTGGGGTTCAACATTTTAGAAAATAGGCTGAATGAATAACGTTGTTTTTTTGGCCTTAAAAAAATTATGGGCAAACAGAAAGTGGCCCGTGGTTTATGCTGCAGTTTTGGGGATTAAACCCTGGTCGGTTTTCAGTTTTTGGAAATGGGCCCCACACAATTTTTACAGGAAGGTACAGGAAATTTCTGACAGCAATCCCCCCAAGAAACCCTGCGGAATTACAGAATGTTGTATTAACAGATTTTTAAGGCGGGGTTTAAAAAAAAAAAATCTGTGCTGAAAATTTAAATACAGCAGGGTTTTTCATTGCGGGCCTATGCACCCACGGTTTTGCCGTGGGATTTTCAGCGGTTTTAAAAATTTATGAAACCCCCAAAAATCTGACGGTATTCCTTGTGTTTGTAGATAAGCCTAAGTGCCAGCATGATTTTACGTGTGCCCTTTTGGGAAATTAATATTTATAGCGTTTTTGTTATGGGGGTGGGGCGGGTTTGCCGTCCCACCCGCGGTGGGCCCTTTCTTGCCCGCGGGGGGTTTCCCCTTTGGCCTCCCGGGGGAACCCCCCCCGCGCTCCTGTGCTCCCGGGTTCCTCCCTTTGCCCCCGCGAAAGGTACCCGCTACTTGGGGCGGGGCGCGAAGGGGGGGGGTTTTGGGGGGTTTTAAAAAGGGCCCCGGGTGCGGGGTTTTAAAATTTTGCAATTCCCGGGGGCCCCCTTGGCCCCCTTATATTTGTCCCATGCCCCCTGCGCCCCCGCTCTGAAGAAGGTTGGAGTGCGTTGGGTTTTGTTGGGAGAGGGGTTTTTGAGTTCCGTTTTAAATTTTATTGTCCCAGGTGTTTTTTTCCTTTAATTTTCCTGACCTTGCCCTGTTTCCCCCTTTGTTCAAAACCCCTCTGCCCCCGTCCTAAACCTTCGGGTGTCCCCGATTGGGCTTTGGATTACGTTTTCTGTTCCCGGGGATTAGCCCCCCTGCCCCCCTTGAAACCCAAAGTAAGTCAGGGGGTAGCGCCCGGGTTTTGCCACCCCGGCGGATGTCTACCCCCCGCTTTGCGGCGGGCTCTGGGGGTTTTAAAGGGGGGTCAAATTTAGACCCCGGCCCCCTTGGCGTGGGTTTAAAAACTTCATCGCCCCTTTTCGGTGGTTCCAGGGGGACTCCCACCAACCTTTTACAGCGTGTTTCCCTTTACGGGCCCTCTGAAAATTTTTTACTTCGGTGTGTCGCGGTGCAAGGGGGGAAAAGGAGGTTTGGGTTTTTTATAAAAAGTTTAAATTTTTTAGGGGACAAAATTTTTTGGGAACCCATAAAATATATTTACTTTGCAAAAAAATTTTTTCCAGAAAACAAAAACTAAAACACGGGGGATATTCAGGATACTTTGGCGGTACTTTTAAACCTTTTTAGATGAAAGGGGCCATAAAAAATTTCCCCCAGGGGGTTTTTACCTCCCAAAACCCCTAAAAGGCATAAACACAGGGGTTTAAAAATCCCAGTTTTTTAAAATTTTAATTTTAAAAATTTGCACAGTACATACAATGTTTTGGGTTATTGAAATTTTAAAATTAAATATGAAAACTTTAGGGTAATTTGGAAATATAGGGGTTTTTAAAAAGGTTTTGGAGGGGTTGTGAGATGAGAATGGGGTTGGAAAAAAGGTTTGATTTCCCCCCTTTTCTGTGACTTCGGGTGCCCTTTGTAGTGCCCAACGCAACGCAACAGTGGGCGCTTAAAATTTTCCAAAGGAGGGGGGGGGGAAAGAACCCAGCCCCAGATGTGAGACCTTATTGTGGGGTTTTTTTTAAATTTTTAACTCGTTGTTTAAATGCACTTATCTGAAATTGAACATTGTTTAACATTTTTGTTTTTTTGGTGGGGAAATTTGGATATGTTTTTTTCTAGTTTTGGGAGGTTTTTTTATCGAAAAAGTTGAAATGGCAAGGTTTTTATGGTGTCAAAAATTTTAGATATGCGAAAATTTTAAAGGGTTTTAAAATCTGTGCATCATTATTAAGTTTTGCGCCTTTTTTCGACGTTTCCCTGTAATTTTGGCCCCCCAAAAAAATTTCCAGTTTTAAGAATAGAGCTGGGTGAGATGTGTGTGCGACACCCGGGATGGGTTGTGTATTTTTGTGTTTGGGCTGGAAAAAACCCACAAAAATTTCTTTATTAAATAAAACAGGGGTTTCCTGTTCGGGCCTTATTTGGCTCTCAGCTTTAAAGTAAATGGTTCCCCACACCTGGGGAATGGGGAAGGGGGTGAGGTGGAAAATAGACCGGGTCCAAATCAGTAGATAGGGTAAAAAATTTACACCGCACGTAAGGATATATGCTATTTAAAAAAGTATTTTATTGAAAATAGATAGCCAAAAAGGGGGAAAAAAAAAAAATAATAAAACTGATTTTTTCATTAGTTTTTACAGAACGTTAAATTTAACAGGCATTATAGGGACGCTTGTGGGTTATAAAAATAGTTTGTATTTGATGTCAAAACAATGCGGGCGTTTGGCTTGAGTGGCCCCTTTTTCAAATTGGGCATCTGTGAAATAAAAATTGAGAAACAATAAAATGGACTGAGAACCCAGCAAGGGTTGAAAAATATAGAGAGAAAGAGAAAGAGAAAAAAAAAGGAAAAAAAGAAAAAAAAGAAGGAAAGTGGAAAGAGGGAATGGAATGTAGTGATTTAGAATAGAAAAATAGTGTGGGAGTATGAAAAAAAGTAAATAAATGAAAAAAAAAGGGGCGAAGAGAAACCAAACCGCAGGTAAATTATCTAAGGGAAATAGGGATTTTTGCGTATAGATAAATGGTTTTGATAAATGAAAAGGAGGCAATAGGGAGTTTAGCTTTAAAAAAAAAGGTTTAAAAAAAAACTGGGTACCCGGGGAAAAAACCCATGTTAAGCCTAAGGGTTTTTAAGGGAAAGCCCAAACCCCTTTCCCCCCCAGAATAAAACCCCAATACCAGGGAAAAAAGGGCACGATCTCAGGGGAGTCACAGTTTTTGGGTTTTTATTATATTTCCCAACCTTTCTCACCTCTAGAGATGTTAGTACTAAGTAAAGGGTTTTCCCTTTTTTTCCTACATACTTGGGCACCTTTACCCTTTGGGGGAGGCCTACAGAGGTTCTTTTGAGGGTACGTTTTAAAAGGGGACCCTTTTGCCAAAGGGCAATGTAATTTCACCCCCCTCCTTTTAGGGATCCTCCTCCCATAAAAATTTTCTATTTTTAAATTGAACTTAAGCTCAAAACAAAATTAAAAACCCCCGACTTTTTTCAAATAGAGACCTTTTTTTCCCCAATTTTGTTTCCAAAAAAGATATCAAGGCCTTGGGGGTTTTTGGCATCAGGCCAACAAAACCCTTTAAAAACCCCCTCCAAAAACCCTTCCCCGCTCGAATAAAAAGAAATTAATGGTTTTTATGTAAAACTTTAAAAATTTTTTTAAACAAACCTGCCCGGTTTTTAAAAGGGGGGGCCATCGAGTCAGGAAAGGAATTGTACCTAGATGGGAAAATTAACAGAAAAAATTGTGATATTAATAATTACCAAACCGTAGGGTCAGGACCCCCACACAAAGAATTAGGCCCTACTCTTTAAAGGGGCCAAAATTTTCCCCTGGGATAACCGAACAAACATACCAAAATTGTTCAAATGAATTTTTAGGGGAACCCCCCTTTCCCCTTTTTCACCAAGGGGCTCTATGTCCCTTTCCCCAAGATACATAAAGATTTCCCCTTTTGAACCGGGGGCCAATAGTGGCCCCCATGGGCTCCCCTTTTTTTCACCTCTCTCCAAATTTTTTCCGAAAAAAAAATTTTGAAATCTTTGGTCAAGAATTTCACCCCTTTTTATCTGGATACCGGAAAACTCCCAAAGGGGAAATTTGGACCCTTTTTCCCCCATTTCCTCTTTCCCCACAAAATCCTTTTTAACATGGGTTTTAACAGAGCCTTTTACCTCTTTGATCAGAAAAATGGGCTTACAAGCCGGGGCAGTGAAATTTTTTGATTAAATTCCTTCGAGGCTTCACCTCGCCAATTTTGTCTTGATCTACTTTTAGTACCTTTTATTTAAAATACTTTTTATTTTTGGTGACCAATAATGTACTACAGAAAAAAGGCCCAAAAGGGTGGGGGAGCAACGTTTGCGCCCCCCACGTAAAAATCTTTATGGGGTATGTTTGAAACCCATCACATCTATCCTCATCCACTTTTCCAACGATATGCCAAGATATGGCTCAGATACATTGATGATGTCTTTTGCATTTGGCTAGGTCCACTCCCATCACTCCTTGAATTCCATGACTACATCAACTCTGCCCTACCTGATCTCAAGTTCACTATTCACCACAGCTCAGACAGTATACAATTTTTGGATACCTCCATCTCTTCCGACCCTACAGGCAATTTAATATCTGACCTTTACAGAAAACCGACTGACCGCAATAGTCTGTTGCACTATACAAGCAATCATGCCCCCAACACAAGAAAATCCCTACCACGGTCCCAATACAGTCGTATACATCGAATTGTACAAAATCCGGATACTCGTAGGGTCCGTCTACAAGAGATGACTTCCCGCTTCCATGAACGCGGATACCCCGAACACATACTGGAACAAATGCATAAATCCCAGATAACCTAGATATCCCCAATGATATTACGCACAAGAACAACATGGTACCACCACGAATACCGCTGATACTAAAATACCATCCTTTCACCTTCAGGATCAATAACATCATTAAAAAACACTGGCAAGTCCTTACACGATCTTACCCACAGATAGTGGACTTTCATCTCCCACCATACCGTGTTTCAAAAGGAAAGAAACCTACGGGACTATCTCTGTGTCGAAGCCGACAGAGGACCCCTGAGACCGCACACTAGACAGATGACGCTCTTCACCCACCTAGAAAGGGCACATACGCCATGTTTGGATGTGCCCAATCGTTCATCCGTCATCCAAAGGGGATTTCTTCATACACAGCCCGCTAACAGGGAAACGTTTCCCCATCAAAGGGTTTTTCACAATGTTATCTTCCTTCTGTTTGTGAATTATCTCATAAGTGTCCTTGCTTGCGGTTTGGGCCTACGTTGGTTGTAAACATCCCAACCCCGTGAAGAATAGAATTTCCAAGAAACACAAGGTCCGACCATGGTTACCTCGCTGTAAGGAAAACTTACTACCCCCAATACCATCTCACTTTTCTGCTAGCGACCGTGGGGCGCATCAACCGTCACAAATACGGTTTCCAGAATCATCAACAGGTTCCCAACCCTCGTCGTGGTGGCAACCGCACAGCCACTTTACTAACGAGGAGAACTAATTGGATACATAACACTGAACACTTTGGATCCCAATGGACGTTAAAAGGGACTATGTTGAACTAATATTGGTCTCTTATCATAACCATGGTTATCCCCTCTACGTTTCTCTCCCTCATATTGTATAGACCCGTTTATTGTCTTCTAATTGTGCTTATCTACTTATGCATACTTTTTTACATCTCTCCTTTTTTTGCGTTTCCTTAGACTAAAATGATGATCCACACACCTACTGGGTAACTGTAGAGGTGCTCCAGATTGCTTTCTTGCTTTGCTTTTCTTTCTTTCTTTTCTTTCTTACTTTCCTCGGTGTCCCCCTTTTAATACTTGCTCTTCCCCTAGTTTCACTCCTCCATCTAATTCTAACTTCATTTCTATTTCTCTCTCTTCATTTTACCCATAAAATCTTTCTCTACCATCTGTCTGTCTACTGATATCTCATTCGTCATTTAATATCATTCTACATCCTCTCCTTCTCCCCTACTAATCCTATTCTCCGTCACACTGCGGCTTTTCGCATGCGCATGAGGAGCCCTCACTCCGCGCCCTGATTCCGGGCAGGCGCGCGCCTCATTTATTCTGTTCTCCCTATACTCCCGCTATACTGCGTTTCAACTCATCGCATCTGTTCTTCCGCGCCGTTCTTTGCGCAGTGCGCACCTTCATCACTCTGTCCTCTCCTCTCCAAGCCAAACCTTATGACATTCCGCGCATGCAGCGGCGTCTTTATTAGACGCTCACGCACGCCAGACAAGTCACCGTCTACTCCTCGCCGGTCACCCCGGACAGTGATCGTTCATACTCCTATTCTTACAGGTATTCTATCGTATCCTTTGACTCTACTGACTGTCCTTTAGGGGAGCTTTCTCATATTGTTTCTTATATTGTTGTCCTTATTATTCTAGCCTCGACACCAGTCTTATAGCAGTACATATCCTTCTTGGTGGATAGACTTTCTTACTCCCATCTGTGCCGGTATGTTTTAGCTTTTCCTTACAAACCCCTTAGGCTTAACATAAGGACTATTGCCCGGTACTCAGTTTTTTTACCTTTTTTCTTTTAAGCCACTACGCTATATTGCATGGCCTCATTTATCTATACATTTTTCTAATAGACGCTATATCCCTACTATCTTAGGTAAGTTTACCTCGGATTTGGTCACACTTCTGTCACTTTTTTCATTTATTTACTTTATATCTCAAACTCGATACATCTCACAACTGACTCTGTTTCTATTCTCATCACTACATTCATTGCCCTCATTCACTTTCCTTCTTCTTCATGTTTTTTCCTTTTTTCTCTTTCTCTCTCTCTCTCTAGTATTGTCTATGCGTTGCTCATCGTCTCAGTGCCATTTGATTGTTAACTCTATATTTTATTTCACAGATGTCCACTTGATATAGGCTCACGCCAAGCCGAAACGTCGCATTGTTGACATCTATTACTATCTAATGATGTTTATACCCACAAGCTCGTACCATATATGGGGGGCCCTGTTAAACTTACGGTTTCGTACACAGCTAATGCAATACTCAGATTATTCTATTGTTATTTTTTTCCGCTTTTGCTATGCGTATTGTCAATAAGACGTACCTCTATTAATAGCATTATCCTTACCTCGGTGTGCGGTGTATTTACTATCTATTAGTGTCTCATCAGCGTCTTCATAGGAATAGGACGTCGCGCTCGCCTGTTCCAGAAATAGCTCAGCGAAATTAGTCTATTTCTGCACAGAGAAACCTCTACTATTACTGTGATCCTTCCAATTTAGTTAGATTTAGAGTTTTGAACATTTTATGTAGTTAGCTAAGAGAATTTTAAAGCAGGCGTCTACCGCTGTAAATCACGGGGGGGGAGGGGCCGCGGGCGAACACAGACAAGCTCTATCTATAAAGAACACTGGATAAAGTTCACCTTAAGACCGTTAGCGTAGAACATTGCACTGCAATATCTTTATTATTAACGATTTTTGCTATTGAAATATTTACCTGGATATTGGGCAGCCTGAACTTATATTGGATACACATCATTTCTAGTACTGCAGGTCTCTTTGTTGAGGGCAAAACTTCCACTTTTATTATCAGTATACATTTCAGATAGTGTGTTCATGTTTGCAATTTTAATCAATTTTTATAACCCATTCCACATGTGTTTGATTATCCACCTTGCAGTAAATTACAAAACCTGCAATCTTTGTAGTCAGCACAGTTGTTTGTTGCCAAAAAATACCGTTTACTATACCAAAAATAACAGATACGTGTTTTTTGACTTTTGCAGCCCCAGCTTTGTTCATTGACGCAGCATCCACGTAAATCGTTAAAACAAGCAAGATCATAGGTCACCACAGTGAATTGAAAGGTGCAAAAAATACCGTGGTATTATACGAAACCATAACAATACTTTTTTTTGACTTTTGCGCACCCAGCTTTTGTTCATATAACGCAGTCATCCACGTAAATCTTAAAACGCAATTCTATAGTCCACTCACAGGGTGAATTGAAAGGAGCAAAAAAATAACCCGTGTATTATATCAAAACATCAACAGATACTTGTTTTTTGACTTTTGCGCCACACCAGCTTTGTGTCATTGACGCAGCATCCACGTAAATCTTAAAACAAGCAGATTCTATAGTCAACACAGTGGATTTGAAATGTGCCGCGAAAAATACAGTGATTATACGAAAACATAACATATACGTGTATTTTTGACTTTTGTGCACCCAGGCTTTGTTTCAGTGACGCAGTGCCATCCACATCAAATCTTAAAACAGCAATTCTATAGTCACGCACAGGTAGAAATGAAAGGTGTCAAAAAAATACCGTTGAATTATAACGAAAACATGAACAGATCACGTGTTTTATTTTACTTTGCGCACCAGCTTTGTTACATTGACGCAGCATCCACGTAAATCTTAAAACAGCAATTCTAATAGTACTCCACAGTGAATTGAACAGCAGGTGCAAAAAATACAGTGTATTATAAGACGAAAACAAACAGATACGTGTTGTTATTACTTTTGGCGCACCCAGCTTTGTTCATTAACGCAGCATCCACGTAAGATCTTAAAAGCAGGCAAATCCTAATAGTCACCACAGGTGAATTGAAAGGTGCATAAAATACCGGTATTATACCGAAAACATAACAGATAGCGTGTTTTTTGACTTTTGGTGCGCACCAGCTTTGATCATTGACTGCAGCCATCCACGTAAATCTTGCAATCAGCAATTCTATCAAGTCACCACAGGTGAATTGAAAGTGTGCAGCGCGATACAGTGTGTTTACGAAAACATAACAGATAACGTGTTTTCTTTGTGACTTTGTTGCGCGACCCAGCTTTGTTTCATTGACGCAGCATCCACGTAAATCGTAAAACAGCAAATACTAAATCACCACAGGTGAATTGAAAGGTTCAAAAAATACCGTTGTGTATTAACGAAAACAAAACAGATACGTGTTTTTTTACTTTTGCGTCACCCAGCTTTGTTCCGTTGACGCAGCATCCACGTTAAATCTGACGATAACAGCAATTCTATAGTTCACAACATGTGAATTGAAAGGTGGCAAAAAATACCAGTGTAATATAGCAAAACAATAACAGATACGTGTTTTTTAACTTTGTGGGCGCACCCAGGCTTTGTTCATTAAACGCAGCATCCTACGTAAATCTTAAAAACAGCAATTCTATCGTCACCAACAGGTGAATTGAAAGGTGCAAAAAAAACCGTGTATAATTATACGAAAACATAACAGGATACTTGTTTTTTTGACATTTTGCGCACCCAGCTTTGTGTCATTTGACGCAGCATCCACGCTAATCTTAAAACAGCAATACTATAGTTCACAACAGTGAATTTGAAAGGTGCAAAAAATACCGTGATTATAACGAGAAAACATAACGAGATACGTGTTTCTTGACTTTTGCGCACCCAGCTTTGTTCATTGACGACAGCATCCCACTAAATCTTAAAACAGCTAAATTCTAGAGCGTTCACCACAGGTGAAAATGAAAGTGTGCAAAAAATACAGTGTAATTATACGAAAAATAACAGATAACGCTGTTTTTTGACATTTGCGCAACCACTTTGTTCATTGACGCAGCATCCAACGTAAATCTTAAAACAGCAATTCTATAGTCACCACAGGTGAATTGAAACGTGTGCAAAAAGAACCGTGTATTATACGAAAACATAACAGATGACGTGTTTTTTTAACTTTTGCGCACCCCACTTTGTTCATTTGACGCAGCAGCCACTAAATCTTAAGCACAGCAATTCTATAGTCACCACAGGTGAAATTGAAAGGGCAACAAAGTACATTGACTTATACGAAAACATAACAATACGTGTTTTTTATACTTTTTGGCGCACCCCAGCTTTGTTCATTGACGCAAGCCATCCACGTAAATCTTAAAACAGCAAATTTCTATAGTCAACACAGGTGAAGTTGAAACAGGTGCAAAAAATACCATGTATTATATGCGGAAAACATAACAGATACATGTTTTTGTGACTTTTGCGCACCCAGCTTGTTTGTTGACGACAGCATCCATTGCGAATCTTAAAACAGCATTTCTATAGTCACCACAGGGTGAGTTGAAAGGTGTCAAAAAAAAAACCGTGTATTATACTTAATACATAACAGATACGTTTTTTTTATACTTTGCGCACCCAGCTTTGGTCATGTATGCAGCATCCCACACGTAATATCTTAAAACAGCAATATCTATAGTCACGCGTACAGGTTAATTGAAAGGTGCCAAAAAATACCATGTATTATACGAAAACATAACTGATAGCGTGTTTTTTTTTGACTTTTTGCGCACCCAGCTTTGGTTATTTGGACGCAGCATCTCCACGGTAAATCTTAAAACAGCGCGCAGCAATTTCTATAGGCACCACAGGTGAAATTGAAAGGTGCAAAAATACCGTGTATTATACGAAAAACATAACAGATACTTGTTTTTTGACTTTTGCGCACCCCAGCTTTGTTCATGACGCAGCAGGTCCACATAAATGTTAAAACAGCAATGTCTTAAAAAGTCACCTACAGGTGAATTGAAAGGTGCATAAAATAACCGTGTATTATACGAAAACATAACAAGATACATCTGTTTTTTGAGACATTTGCGCACCCAGCTTTGTTCATTGACGCAGCATCCACGTAAATCTTAAAACAGCAATTCTATAGTCACCACCGGTGAATAGAAAGATGCAAAAAATAAAGTGTATTATACGAAAACATAACAGATACGTGTTTTTTTGACTTTTGCGTGCACCCAGCTTTGTTCATTGACGCAGCATCCACGTAAATCTTAAAACACAATTCTATAGTCACCAAAGGTGTATTGAAAGCAGGTGCAAAAACAAACCAGTGTATATACGAAAACATAACAGATACTTGTTTGTTGACTTTTGCGCGACCCGCTTTGTTTCATTGACGCAGCATCCACGTAAATCTTAAAAACAGCAATTCTACCTACATAGTCAACCGCTGGTGAATTGAAAGGTGCAAAAAATACAGCGTGTATTAATTTAAAAACCGAAAAAAAAAAAAAACCCCCATTTGTAAAACAATAACGTGTTTTTTTACTTTTGCGCACCCAGCTTTGCTTCATTACGCTATGCATCCACGAAATATTAAAACAGCAATTCTAATAGTCACCCAGGTGGAATTTGAAAGGCAAAAAATACAGTGTATTATACAAAACATACAGATACGTGTTTTTTACTTTTGCGCACCCAGCTTTGTTCATTGACGCAGATGCATCCACGTAAATCTAAAACAGCTATTTCTATAGTCCACCAACAGGTGAATTGATAGGGTGCAAAAAATACCATGGTATTTAACGAAAACATAAAAGATACATGTTTTTTTACTATTTTTGCGCACGAACAGCTTTGTTTGTTGACGCAGCATCGCATGTAAATTCTTAAAACAGCAATTCAATAAGTCACCACAGGTTGAAATTGAAAGGTGCAAAAAATAACCGTGTGAATATAATACAAAAATAACAGATACTTGTTTTTTGACTTTTGGCGCATCCCACTTTGTTCAGATGACGCAGCATCCCCGTAAATCTTAAAAACAGCAATTCTATAGTCACCACATGAATTGAAAGGTGCAAAAAATCCATTGTATTATACGAAAAACATAACATATACGTGTTTTTATGACTTTTGCGCACCCAGCTTTGTTCATTGACGCAGCGAGCCACGTAAATCTAAAACGCAATTTCATAGTCACACAGGAAATTGAATAGGTCATAAAAACCGTGTAAATTATACGAAAACATACAGAAGACATGTTTTATTGCGACTTTTGCGCAACCCAGCTTTGTTCATTATGACGCAGCATCCACGTAAATCTTAAAACAGCAATTCTTATAGTCACGCACAGGTGAATTAGAAAGTGCAAAAAATACCGTGTATTATACCGCGAAATACATAACAGATACGTGTTTTGTTGACATTTTTGTGCACCCAGCTTTAGTTCATTGACGCAGCATCCACGTAAATCGTACTACAGCAATTCTATTAGTCACTAGCACAGTGAATTAAAGGTGCAAAAAATACCGTGTATTATACGAAAAACATAACAGGATTACGTGTTTTTTGACTTTGTCGCACCCAGCTTTTGTCTTGACGGAGCATCATCCTCATCCACGTAAATCTTAAACAGTCAATTCTATAGTCACCACAGGTGAATTGGAAAGGTGCAAAAAATTACCGTGTATTTAAACAAAACATAACGATACGCTTGTTTTTGACTCTTTGCGCACCCAGCTATTGTTCATGTGACGCAGATCATCCCACGAAAACTTTAAAACAGCAATTCTATAGTCACCACAGGTGAATTGAAAGGTGCAAAAAATACCGTGTATTATACGAAAACATAACAGTACGTGTTTTTTGACTTTTGCGCACCCCGCTTTGTTCATTTACCAGCATCTCAACGTAAAATCTTAAAACAGCAATTCTTTATAGAGTCACCACAGGTGAATTAAAAGGTGCACAAAAATATACCCGTGTATTTTACTAAAACATAACAGATACAGTTTTTTGACATTGCTCACCCAGCTTTGTTCATTACCACAGCATCCACGTAATCTTAAAACAGCAATACATATAGTCACCACAGGTGAATTTGAAAGGTGCAAAAATAACCGATGTATTATATGAAAACATAACAGATACGTGTATTTTTGACTTTGTGCGCACTTCCGCAGCATTGTTCAGTTGACGCAGGCATCCCGTAAAACTTAAAACATCAATTCTATAGTTTATCACAGGTGAATTGAAAGTGCAAATCAAATACAGTGTATTAAACTAAAACATAACAGATACGATTTTTTTGACTTTTGCTCACCCAGCTGTTGTTCATCTTACGCTGCATCCACGTAATCTTAAAACAGCACATTCGATAGTCACCACAGTGAATGGAAAGAGGTGCAAAAAAATACAGAGTATTATACGCAAAGCATAACAGTATACATGTTTTTTGACTTTTGCGGCACCACTTTGTTCAATATGACGGCAGCATCCATGTAAATCTTAAAACAGCAATTCTATAGTCACCACAGTATAAATTGAAAGGTGCAAAAAATACCTTGTATTATACGAAAGACATAACAGATACAGTTTTTTGACTTTTGCGCACCCAGCTTTGTTCTCTATTGACGCAGCATCCACGTAAATCCTAAAAACAGCAATTGCAATAGTCACCACAGGTGAATTGAAAGTGTCAAGAAATACCATGTAAGTAAACGTAAAACAAACTAATACGTGTTTTTTGACTTTTGCGGGCACCCAGCTTTTGATTCATTGACGCTAGCTCCACCGTAAATCTTAAAACAGCAATTCTATATGCACCAACAGGTGAATTTTCAAGGTCAAAAAATACAGTGTAGTTATACAGAAAACATGAACAGATAGCGTGATTTTTACTTTTGCGCACCCAGCATTTGTTTCATTACTCAGCATCCACAAAAATCTTAAAACACCAATTCAATAGTCACCACAGTGAATTGAAAGGTGCATTAGAAAATATCCGTGTATTATACGAAAACATTAACAGATACATGTTTTTTTGACTTTTGCGGCACCCCATCTTTGTTCATTGAACGCAGCATCCTCGTAAATGCGTTAAATACAGCAATTCTATATCACCACAGGTGAATTGAAGGTTGCAAAAAATAGCGTGTATTTATATTGAAATATTACAGATACATGTTTTTTGACAATTTGCGCACCCACTATGTATCATCTACGCAGCCATCGCTACCACGTAAATCTTAAAACAGCAATTCAATAGCACCACAGGAGAAATTGAAAGGTACAAAAAATACCGTGTAATATAATCGAAAACAATACAGATACGTGTTTTTTGCACTTTTGCCCATTCCATATTTTTGATAGACGACACTTGCAGTTAAATTTGATATCCAGCAATTTTGTTTTTGATTAGAGGGATTTGAGATTAAGCTGTTGATTTGCCGTCTTTTAATAAGAGACTATCCAAAACTATTCTATACCTTCTCAAATTTGTTAGATTTCTGAACATGGAGCGATAATGCAGGTGTAAGCGAGCAAAGAGTATAGGTTAGCGACATGGAGTTAGAAGGTACGAGAGAAGGTGTCCTGTCAGTGCTGGCGACAACACTCATTGCCACGATCGTCCAGTTGCAGACCGTCAGGCCTTCATCGCGTGGTCAGGCCCTGTGAATCTAAGTAACGATACATCCGTCGTCCAATCTGTCCTTCAGTGTTAAAGCAACCTGCATCTAGCAGTCTTACCTCCTTGTCCTCCCATCAACGGCCACAAATCGTCGTCAACAGAGCATCGTTCGAGCATGGATCATGCTGGGTTCTGGGGGTCTATGCTGGTGTTCCAGAACAGGCATAGTCAATGTCCATTCAACTAATATGAGGTTGAAAGACTCTTTTTCCCGGCAACACTTATTTAAATCTTGAGGGTTATGCAGGTTTGGGATCTCATCTGTGGCCCAGGACAGGTATAGTCAATGTCCATTTAAACTAAAATTTGTGTTTGTGAAAGACTCCGTTTTCCCGGCATCTTTTAAAATGTGGGGGAGTCATGCAGTTTGGGGCTCATGTGCAGTGGCGCCAGGACAGGTATAGTCAATTCCAGTAAACTAAATGGTGGTTGATAAGCGACTCTTTTTCCTGCAGCTTTTTAATCTGGGGGTTCATGCAGGTTTGGTGCTCATGCGTGCGCCCAGGACAGGTAAAGTCAATGTCCAGCGTGAAACTTAAAATGGTGGTTGAAAGACTCCTTTTTCCGGCCACTTGTGTTAATCAGTGATGTCATACTGGTTTTTAAGTGGGCATGCTGCGTTTCCAGTACAGGTATATTTCAATGTCCAGTTACAATTAAGTGATTGTTCAAATCATAACTGTCCTTCTGCACTGTTTGATAATTTGTGGGTGTATGCATGGTTTAAGGGTCATCGCAGACTGTTGTACAAGACAGGGATAGTGAATGATGTTATTTTTTTTTTCTGTTGCTTTTAATAAACCTAAGTGTGTTGCCTAAGAGTAGCAGGTTATCCATTTGACTGTTTGAGATGATAAATGCCACTTCTCCAGCCCTAGTTTGGGTGTAAAATGAAGGTGTCGTGTTGCTCTCCCAAAGACTTTAATGGTCATCGAGAGATCGACTATCGACTCTCGAAAAACTATCGATGGTGGCCCTGACTATCGCCCGAGTGTTCGATAGCCAACTAATCGCATCAACACTAGTTTTGTCTTTACAGGTAAAAAAACTGAATGATGTATGGTATAACAAGCAATATTCTATAGACTTGAATGCTTATTGTTGTAAATATAGAATATAAGTTATATCTGGTGTATAAGATATAAAGGTGATATTCCTCTAAATTTGGTTTAAGGTAAGAATAATCCCACGTGGCAAATTAAAGAGCTCATATAAATAGGCAAGAAGGAATTGGGATTGTGAGCACAAAAGTTGTCAAAATTTTGGAATATTTCTATGTATTAACCACTTTGTATATTCGCTACACACAAGATAGTTTACTTACTTTATCCCCAAATGTGTCTTATAGGTGGAGAAGAGCTAAATTAAATATTAACCTTGTGTTTTACAATTTTTATTAGTTGCTTTGAAGTGAAAAAGACTCTAAAGTCTAGGTATATTTATTGATTTTAATCAATTGCCATTTGTTTTTGCTTTTTGTGGCATTGATATTTTGTTTTTGTTTTCTAGTGTTGAGCGATTATTAGCGACAAAGTTGAAATCGGCACGGTTTTTATGTTGATAGTTTTTTGTAGATTACGCGATAATTTAGGTTAAAATCTGTGCATAATCTATTAATTCTCACGCATTTCGGCGAGCTTACTGGTCATTTTGGCGGCCAAGCAAATCAGCTTAGAGAAATAGAGCAGGTGAATTGTGTGTGCGAACGTCATGACAGGATGTGTTATAGTTTGCGATGAGGCTGGGAAAAATACACAGTGCGATCCTCGTTTTACATAGAACAACCCTTCCTGTTCATGATCAGTTGTGTCAGTATCTCAAAAGGAGTAGGACATGCGTCTCAGTCTCTGTTCAAACAGCTCAGCGAAATTCTTCTATTTGATCACAGAGACAGCTATACTTGTTAGCTGTGAAACCGTAGAACTTAGGTAGATCAGAGATTTGCAGATTTTAGTGTATTTAGGAGCTGAGAATTTTAAAGGGTGCATCTACCCTGTATATCAAAAGACACGGGGGGAGCGGGGATGGGGTGGCCGCGGCTGAACACAGACAAGCCTTTAAAGGATACTGATTGATACTGGATATTGTGCACCCAGACTTAGTGTAGACATTGCATGCAAATAGCTTTATTATTAACAGTTTTCTGTTGAAATACTACTTGGATGTTGGTAAGCCTGAACTTATATTAGGATACAGATCATTTCTAGAGCACTGCAGGTCTATTTGTTAGGGCATAAACTCCACTTTTGATATCAGTATGACATTTCAATAGGTGTATATTTTTTCACTTTTGGTCAGTCAAAAGCTTTGTTTGAAAAGAGGTACCTTGCACTTAAATTTAGAATCCAGCAATTTAGTAGTCACCACAGGTGTAATGTGATAGGTGCCAAAAATACCTTTTATTATCCGTATACATTTCAGATACGTGTTTTTTTCCATTTTTGGTCAGTCAAGATTGTGATATAAGTACCTTGCAGTTAAATTTGAAATCAGCAATTTTGTAGTCACACACATGTATTGATGGTGCCAAAAATACTCTTTTTATTAGTCCGAATACATTTCAGATACGTGTTTTTTTCACTTTTGGCCAGGCCGACTATGTCATAAGCCACCTTCATGTTTAAATTTGAATCGCAGCAATTTTGAGTAGTCACCACAGGTGTACTGATAGGTAGAGATGGGCCGAATGATTCTGATAAGTGGAATTCGTTAGAATTTTCAGGAAAACTTCGGTTCTGAACAAGTCGAAGTTTGGGGACTTCGGGTGAACGAAGGTGGTGCTTTTGATTGATAAAATGGCTGCAGCACATGGCGTTACATGGGGTTGCAAGAGCACTCTGGGAGAAGAAGGGCATAGCCTGCGAAATGACATGTGCAGAGATTAAGCCAATCAAGAGACCGGCGGGATTTCTGTGACGGAGTACACCGGCACTATATAAGTCCGGGGCGTGACGCAGGGAGCTTCACAGAACTCCTCTCACTGTACTGAGACTAGGAAGGTGCTCCTGCCCGCACAGTTGTGATAACTCTTAACGTGAAGAACTGATTTTTATACAGCCGATTTTTGTGTGGTGGGGGGGGGGTGGTGTCTCAGAGCTTGTCTCAGAAACTGCTTCTCTTAATGTTCTATTTCTGATTTTTTTGGGTATTGGATCTGAATCCAGTGTGCGTCCACTGCAGCTGCATAACATTTTAATGCTAATAGCTGCTCATCAGCACATTGAAGAATCCAAGGGGATCAAGCCAGTTCCTTATGTATTCATTTTAAAGATATGAAATGGTGAAACCGGCAAGGTGATAAAACATATCAAACTTTAATAACTTTCATTAAAATAGAGTGAGACATTAGTCCGATAACTGTATACGATTCAGAGTGTCCTAATGTTCGAGATTCAGAGATGGAAAATATACTCATATGTGAGTTGCGTGCTTAGCACCCGTCAGAATCAGATCCATGGCGCCGCTGCAACTGGCAGTGAGACATGGTAGACCGGACATCCGAGCGCGAACAGGTGCGCTCCGTCGGACAGTTTCGGGGATTAGCTTCCTCCCCATTCCCTCAATCCATAGCCCACAGGCACTGGTCACTCTTAAATAGACAGATTAAAACCAATAAACATATAACAAGTCGACATTCTATTTTTTAAAGAAGACCCACAAGATAAATTTTCGATAAGCCATTTTGGAGTTAATCCCCAAGAAGTTACTAATCCAGTACGGCTTCGGTCTGAGCTGTAGGTTTTCGTATTTATTTGTAATGGTCACCTCACAAATATACCTTTCAAGTATTACACCACCGCAACTCCGAAAGTCCGTGAACCCATTGTCGAAGTGGGCCGTGCAACTGACGGTTTGCACCGAATGTTGTTTTTTTTATTCTCATGCATTAGTTTGGTATGTTCACCATGTGAATTGAAGATGTATGTTGCTTTTTCAATATACGGAGTAGCGGAACGTGTTCAATAAGCCTAACCTTCACGCGTGCCCGGCCGTTTGGCCAACTACCACCAGTCTCACATGGCATTGAGAAGCATGTAGATGACACCCGGTACTATCTCATGGTATGGAAGCCTCTGATCACTAATGGGGTGACCCTTAGATTGATGACAAACATGGTCCCCCTTTATGATGAGGAACAGTTTTGCCATCGCAGACAGCGAAACCGTACCGGACCTAGTTCTACTAAGGTGGGCTGTGTCTTCATCTTTTTTAGTTCTAAAATCTGAAGAGACTATTTTTTGTCCCAGGGTTTTACCCTTTTGGTACACCCATTGAGGTGGATTTCTAAATAGGTGGCCATATTTAATATCGCTACGTAAGATGTTCCAATATTTTAAGATTGCTTGTTTGATTAATCCTGCATGCCCATCATAAGTAGATGTATATAGGAATCGCTGATCGTTTTGTTGTTTAGGTTTGTTATCTAACAAACTAGTCCTATTTAGGGTGAAGACCTCCATCCCCAGCTGTCTAATATCTCTTTCGCTATACCCTCTCTCTACAAATTTTTTAATGATGTTTTCCATATTCATTAGATAGCTGGCATCATCCGAACAGATGCGACGTGCTCTGACAAATTGTGATTTAGCTATACCCTTAAACGTATGTGGGGCATGTTGGCTAGTACGCAATAAAATATTGTTGCGGTCAGAAGCTTTGGAATATAGGGAGGTGTGAAGAACAGCCCCCTGTTTCTCAACCCACACGTCCAGGTATGAAATAGCTTTAAGATCCTTAGTGAGAGAGAATTTAATAAGCGGATGAATGCCATTCAGATATGCGACGAATTCCTCCAGCTGTGGCTCAGATCCTGACCACAGCAGGAAGATATCGTCCACATATCTGTACCATGCAACGATGTAAGCCCCGTATTCTGACCGGAGGACTGATTGATTCTCAAAGTGTCTCATGTAGACATTGGCATAGCTTGGAACTACAGGAGACCCCATCGAGGTCCCCTGCAGCTGCAAGTACATCCGGTCACCAAACCGAAAAAAGTTTTTTGTGAGCACTATATCCAACAGTTGTAACAGGATGAGAATAAAAAAACAACATTCGGTGAAACGTCAGTAGCACGCCACTTCACAACAATGGGTCACGGACTTTCAGAGTTGCGGTGGTGTATACTTGAAAAGGTATATTGTGAGGACCCTACCCAAATAACTACGAAACTACTCAGACGCGAAGCGTACTGGATAGTATCTCTGGAGGCATTAACTCCAAAAGGGCTTAACGAAAATCTTAACTTGAGGGTCTTCCTTTAAACACTAGAAATGTCGATTTGTTATATGTTTATTGGTTTTAATCTGTCTATTTAAGAGTGACCAGTGCCTGTGGGCTATGCGCTTGAGGAAGGGGAGGAGCTATCCCCGAAACGTCCGCGAGTTCACCTGTTCGGCTCGGATGTCGGCGTCTCCATGCTCTCCTGCCAGATGAGCGGCGCCATGGACTGAATCTGAACGCCGTGCTACGCCGCAACTCAATACTGAGTATATTTTCCATATCTATACGAACATGGACACTCTGTATAAGTACGGACTAATGTCTCACTCTATTTTAATGGAAGTTATTAAAGTTTGATACGTTTTATTACCTTGCCGGTTCACCATTTATATTGGCCAAGTGCACTGTGGGATTGGAGGTCCCGTATTGGAACCGAGCTATATATACTCAGGTGTAGACAAAGGAAGGGCTAAGCTATATAAAAAAGTATTCATTTAAAGAAACAGCGTTTTTACAATACAAATACCACTTCATTTTTGGCTGCTCAACTCTTTTGCGCAATTTACATCCAGGGATTAATTAAGCGTTGTTACTCTGTTGTGGTGACTCCAAGAAACCGTCTTTTTCACCGCCAAAAAACAAAAATTTCCTGTAGCATAATTCACAACCGAAGGTTAATTACAATTTTTCTTGTTGTGTAGCGTAAAAAATACGCCATTGTAACACGCTGCAAAGCTCGTAGTTTGTGGCTGCTCAATTCTATTGCGCAATTTACAACCAGGGGTTAATTAAGCGTTGTTTTTTCTGCTGGTGACAAAAATAACCGTCTTTTTCACCGCCAAAAAATAAAATTTTCCTGTAGCATAATTCACAAGCGAAGGTTAATTACAATTTTTTCTCTTGTTGTGTAGCGTCAAAAATACGCCATTGTAACACGCTACAAAGCTCGTAGTTTGTGGCTGCTCAATTCTACTGCGCAATTTACATCCAGGGGTTAATTAAGCGTTGTTTTTCTGCTGTGGTGACAAAAATAAACCGTCTCTCACCGCCAAAAAATAAATTTTTCCTGTAGTCTAATTCACAAGCAAAGGTTAATTAAAATTTTTTCTCTTGTTGTGAAGTGTAGAAAACACGCCATTGTAACACGCTACAAAGCTCGTAGTATGTGGTAGCTCAAAAGTTAGGGGCAATTTACATCCAGGGGTTAATTAAGCGTTGTTTTTCTGCTGTGATGACTAAAATAAACCGTCTTTCACCGCCAAAAAATACATTTTTCCAGCAGTCTAATTCACTAGCACATGTTAATTACAATTTTTTCACTTGTTGTGTAGCGTAGAAAACACGCCATTGTAACACGCTACAAAGCTCACAGTTTTTGGTTGCTCAATTCTTTTGCGCAATTTACATCCGGGGGTTAATTAAGCGTTGTCTGCAGTTGAACTCAGTAAAAGAAACTTTGTTTTTCACCCCCACAAAAGAAATTCTGTAGCATAATCATATCCGAAGGGTTTAATTAAGCCTGTTTGTGCTTTTATATTCAGTTAAAAATACCCGAGTTTTTAAAACGGCAACATACAAGTCAATTTTTCCTGCCCATTTCTGGAGCGCAATTTATATCCAAGGTTACCAAGCTTGTTACGGGTTTTAATTGGAGTCAAATACAGGGTGTGTATTTATCATATGCAGATATCTTCATCAAACAATGTCTGTACATTTTAGAACAAACAGTATGTCAGACAGAGGTGGCAGGCTCTTCACCTGCGAGTGGCAGAGGCACAAACATTCCAGGCCCAGCTCGCCAGCAAAGCAAGGGGACGTCGCAGCAGGGGTCCCCTCGGTGAGGCCACAACTGCTGCTGGGCATCTATTTGGGCCGTGTGTTGTTCAGCAACCCCAAAGGTTTCTTGATTGGTTGACTAGGTCATCCACTTCCTCCCAGATGACATCTGACAACCCCCGTCAAGAGTCGGTGGGAACGGTCCACCCCAACCCTTAGTTGGCATGGTCCGGGAGCGGGTCAGGGGGGCCCTCACCTGTCCCTCAACCCACCTCTGTCCCATCCGTTCCCTTTAGCCAGAAGATCTACTATGTGGCTGGCTCAGCGCCACTAATAACGAGGATGAAAAATTTGAGGAGGGCAGTCAGCAGCTACTTGGGAGCGAAGAAATGGGACAATATCCCCGCTTCTTGCAGTAGGCGGCAAAGTATAGATGTTGAGAGTGGCATGGGAGGTCATGTTGTGAGGGGTCAGCCTCTGCATACCAAGGCCGGTGAAAGAGGACAGCAGTGACGATGAAACACAAATAGATGATGATGACCCGACCGCATTTGGGGAGCCGGGGTGAGGCAAGGGCTTCTCATCGTCGGGAGAAAGGGGCATCTTCCGGTCAGGCAGCGGCGCAGCCACAAGGGGGTGGGTGGGGGCCGTGAGCACAGGATACACAGGTGAGGTCGGAGCCAAGGGGCCAGGGGGGTTTAAAAAAACCCGTTCGCGGGTCCAAGAAAGTAGCGGCACAGGGGCTCAGCGGGCAACGGGGCAGTACACTCAGTGCGGAGCGTTGGCGGAAAAACCCATATTTGGGGGGTGTGGCAGTTTTTGCTAAACACTGGGGGACCCAAATTTGGTATAGTAGAACTTAGGCAGAAAAGAAGCGTCCCGGGGAGTAACGTTGGCACCGGCCCGCGTCAACACATGCAGCTCACCTCCCGGGGGGCCGGGAAAACTGGGCTCAGATGTGGTGGCCCACCCTGCCGCCGCAGCAACAGCAGCAGAGCCCCAAAAGTGGCACGCATCCCTTTTCAGCTACCCACCCCCCTTGCAAAGGGACTGTTTCCCTTTTTGACATCATCCCCGGTCCAATGTCCTGCTCCCCTACTCTGGAAACCACTGTCTTTTCAGCGGGGGCATTGAAAAGAAAAACAGTATGCGTCCAACCCACCCCTAAGGTGCAGAAGCTGCCCGTACTCCGTCCAATTTTGGGCTGCACCCCCCTCCCTTTCCCAAATGGGGGACTCGCACCGTTCAGAAACAAAGGGCTTTGCCGACCCGAATGGAGGTTCCAAGCCGTAATTTTTTTTCCAAAAAGGCGGGGAAACCTTCATAAAATGTGAACGAAGGTGGGCCACCCTTGAGCGTTCGGTTTGTTCCAAGGTGCACGCAGCGGGGACGTCTGGAGCTTTAACACGGTCGGGGGCCGTACATGTCCATTAGGGCCCACGGGTGAATTTTTTCTGGCCCAGGCACCCCAACAACTGGACAGGAGACGGGCTTTCTTCCACGTTCAAAATGCTCTCCTGCCCCAAAATGTCCGCCTCCACCACCACCACCACCATCTCAGCCTCCACAAGACGCCCATCTCCACATGTGTAGGGCACAGCGGGGTACTCGTTCTAACCTGGCTTTGCCTCGGCGCGAATCACATGGGGGGAACTGTTCCGGGTATGCAAAGAAATCGATGTGTGCTTTCTCCGCCCCAACTGAAAATCGGAACCTGGTGAGGGACAAGGGGGGGAACAGGGTGCCCGCCCCCCCGGGAGGGATGGTCCATGCGCCCTGCATGGTGCACGGTTCAATCTGTTGTAAAAGGGGTTCTGAAGTCTTCCACGATTTTCAGAAGATTCTGAAAAGCCCAGGAAACTGTGCATGCACTTCATCCATTCTACAAACCAGGAACCCCTCCTCGAGTTGCAGCGGCAGAAGGGCCTCCCCCCAACACATCTGATATGTGATTTTCCACCCATTGGAATTCGCCTCACATTGGCCCGAATGTTGAACATTGAAAGGCCTTTAACGTTTTTTTGATGATCCAGGCGCACGGATCCCCTGTGTAACTTTGAGTCGCCAGGGGACCCATGCATGACACCTGCCGTTTTTGGGGCCCATTCGAGGAGCCACTTTTTATTTTGTCAGTCCCGGGGATAGGGGATGAAAAACGTCATTCCCTGCTTCATGCCCGGGAAACAGAGCTGAAAAATTGTCTGGGCAGGGGAATGAGATGGGGGAGACTACATCCGGGGCCACATGAGTCCGGTGTGGACGAATTGGAGGAGGGGGGAGGACATTGGGCAGAAGCATTTCTGTTTAAATGAGTGGATTTTCTACCCCGGTGACAAGAAAGGACAGGAGAGCTGGAGGAGGGAGAGGAGAGAGGAAGACGAGGGAATACCCCAACACCGTGGGGAGTATACAGGGAGATGGGGGCAAGAGCCCTTGGGTCACTTGGCAGAGGCCCGCAGCATGCTGATTTTCCTGGCTATTAAGCGTGTCAGCATCTGGCAGAGGGGTTACTTTTGATCTCCACCTATTGGACCCCCGTACCATCCCCAATGGGGGCCTTTTTCCCAGCTATTAGAGGGAGGGAAAATCAAATACTATAGGGAAATCCCCCCGTGTTTTGGGCCGCAGCCCCTCTGCGGCATCGTCCCTCCTCTGACAGGTCTGACCGGGGGTTCTTCAGGCCATACTTTCGCCGCGGGGCTGGGGGAAGGGGGGGGGGCGGGCAGTACCAGCTCCATCACAGCAACCTAAGTCGGAGTCACTGATGAGCAGCTTCCTTCACCCCCAGTGAGGAGGGCAATGCCAGAGACAGCTGCAGGACCTGGAGCAGACCCCGAACCAAAGGGTTGTGGGCCATTGGACACACTCTGCCACCCCGTTAAAAGATCCCTGGACTACGGGGGAGCCAAACGGGTGGGTGGCGCAAATTTCCGAGTTTGCGTGGGGGAAACGCCTGCCCGGCCATATGGGCATCGAGGGGGGTTTTAGTCGGCGGGGGGCCCTCGTTTTCCCAAGGAGAACCCGCTTTTCCACGGGGAAATTTGGAATGCTGATTTGTCAAGATGAAAACAGGCGTGGGATGGCCCCGGATTTCCACCACCAAAGCCTTAGGGGTCAAACTACATCAGCCATGACGCTTTTTCCCAAACTTTTGAAAATGAGTTGGGTTTTAAACTCCTGCCCGCCACTATTCTGATGCCGCCACCCGCCTGATCCACCATCTGCTGACAGTTTCTCCATCTCCACCAAACCCTCTTTACCGGTGGGGATTGCCACCACCCCACTCTGTCATTGTGCCACTGTCTGAATCAGCTCTGTTGTTGCTGGTGCCATGCATCCACCTGTTTCATTGTGCCACTGTTGAAATCATGTGCTGGGGCCCCCCCCTTTTCGTGACCTCCACTCTGTTTTTTTTTCCATTGGGGCCCCTGTTGGTTCCTCCCCTGCTTTTGCCCGTTGGAAAAGCTGCCCCGACCTCCCCCTTTTCATTGTCAACTCTGTGGCCTACTCTTGTTTTTTCCCCGTCCCCGAATGATTATGCAGTTGACTCATGCTGCTGCTGTGGCTGCTGCCTACCACACACTGGTCATTGTGCCAAGTTTGACCCTCATCTGCTGCAGTGGCTGGGTGACCTACACACTGTGTCATTGTGCCACTCTGGGCCCCACTATTGTTTTGCCACCTCCAGAATTCATTGTGCCACTGTCTGACCCATCTGCTGCTCCCGGGGCCCCCACACACGTGTCATTGGCCCGATCTGGGCCTATCCGTTTTTTGCCACCCAGAATGTATTGTGCCACTGTCTACTTCATGCTCTGTGTGGCTGCTGCCCACCTAACATGTGTCATTGTGCCCCAAATTTTGACCCATGCTGCTGAGTGGGTGCTGCTGGGACCCCACTGTGTCTTTTCCCCCTCTTGGCCCTACTCCTGTTTTTGCCACCTCCCGAATGTCATTGGGGCCATGTCTGCCTATGCTGCTGCTCCGTGACCTACACACTGGTCATTGTGCCACTGTCTGACCTCATGCTGCTGCTGTGGCTGCTGCCGTGACCTACACACTTTTGTCATTGTCCCACTCTGTGGCCTACTCCTGTTTTTGCCACCTCCAGAATGTCATTGTGCCACTGTCTGACCTCATGCTGCTGCTGCCGTGACCTACACACTCTGTCATTGTGCCGCTGTCTGACCTCATGCTGCTGCTGTGGCTGCTGCCATAACCTACACACTGTGTCATTGTGCCACTCTGTGGCCTTCTCCTTTTTTTGCCACCTCTAGAATGTCATTGTGCCACTGTCTGACCTCATGCTGCTGCTGCTGTTGATGCCGTCAACTCCACACTGTGTCATTGTGCCACTCTGTGGCCTACTCCGGTTTTTGCCACCTCCAGAATGTCATTGTGCCACTCTCTGACCTCATGCTGCTGTGGCTGCCGCCGTCACCTCCACACTCTGTCACTGATGTTGCCACCTGAGCCCTCAGCTTGTTTTTTTCCAGCTGTCGCTGCCATGACTTTATCAGACTGCATTCTCCCTTCAGTTTTTTGGTCAGTTTTGCCCTCTTAAGTGCCCAGGGAATTTTATAGTCAAGCAATTCTAAGCGCGGCGGCAGTCATGTGCGTGTCATACTAAAACACAACATTGTAGGGAAGAACAAACCCAAGCTCCCTCTGCATATTAAAGCATGGCACAACGTTCTACAGCACCCTGCAGGCTCTGTGCAGCCTGGAAATAGCTGTTTTTTAACGTGATTCGTCCCGAAGTAATTCGGAACAAAGTTATTTTTTGTCGGGAAATACGGCGAAGTGAGCGAACTGAATTTCGAGAAATTCGCCCATCTCTAATTGATAGGTGCCAAAAATACCTTTTATTATCTGTATACATTTCAAATACGTGTTTTTTTCACTTTTGGTCAGTCAAGCTTTGTTAATAGAGGTACCTTGCACTTAAATTTGAATCCAGCAATTTTGTAGTCACCACAGGTGTATTGATAGGTGCCAAAAATACCTTTTATTATCCGTATACATTTCAGATATTGTTTTTTTTCACTTTGGCGCAGGCCAGCTTTGTTCATAGAGCCACCTTGCAGTTAAATTTGAATCCAGCAATTTTATAGTCACCACAGGTGTATTGATAGGTGCCACAAATACCGTATATTATCCGTATACATTTCAGATAGGTGTTTTTTTTCACTTTTGGTCAGTCAAGCTTTGTTGATAGAGTTACCTTGCACTTAAATTTGAATGCAGGAATTTTGTAGTCACCACAGGTATATTGATAGTTGCAAAAAATACCTTTTATTATCCGTATACATTTCAGATACGTGTTTTTTTTTTCACTTTTGGTCAGTCAAGCTTTGTTTATAGAGGTACCTTGCAGTTAAATTTGAATCCAGCAATTTTGTAGTCACCACAGGTGTATTGATAGATGCCAAAAATACCGTTTATTATCCGAATACATTTCAGATACGTGTTTTTTTCAATTTTGGTCAGTCAAGCTTTGTTGATAGAGGTACCTTGCACTTAAATTTGAATCCAGCAATTTTGTAGTCACCACAGGTGTATTGATAGGTGCCAAAAATACCGTTTATTATCCATATACATTTCAGATAGGTGTTTTTTTCACTTTTGGTCAGTCAAGCTTTGTTGATAGAGGTACCTTGCACTTAAATTTGAATCCAGCAATTTTGTAGTCACCACAGGTGTATTGATAGGTGCCAAAAATACCTTTTATTATCTGTATACATTTCAGACAGGTGTTTCTTTCACTTTTGGTCAGTCAAGCTTTGTTGATAGAGGTACCTTGCACTTAAATTTGAATCCAGCAATTTTGTAGTCACCACAGGTGTATTGATAGGTGCCAAAATACCGTTTATTATCCGTATACATTTCAGATACGTGTTTTTTTCACTTTTGGTCAGTCAAGCTTAGTTGATAGAGGTACCTTGCACTTAAATTTGAATCCAGCAATTTTGTAGTCACCACAGGTATATTGATAGTTGCCAAAATTACCTTTTATTATCCGTATACATTTCAGATAGGTGTTTTTTTTCACTTTTGGTCAGTCAAGCTTTGTTGATAGAGTTACCTTGCACTTAAATTTGAATCCAGCAATTTTGTAGTCACCACAGGTGTATTGATAGGTGCCAAAAATACCTTTTATTATCCGTATACATTTCAGATAGGTGTTTTTTTCACTTTTGGTCAGTGAAGCTTTGTTGATAGAGGTACCTTGCACTTAAATTTTTATCCAGCAATTTTGTAGTCACCACAGGTGTATTGATAGGTGCCAAAAATACCTTTTATTATGCGTATACATTTCTGATAGGTGTTTTGTCACTTTTGGTCAGTCAAGCTTTGTTGATAGATCTACTTTGCAGTTAAATTTGAATCCAGCAATTTTGTTTTGATTTGAGGCATTTGAGAATAGCTGTGATTTGCCGTCTTTTAATAAGAGACTTTCCAAAACTCTTTCATACCTTCTCAAATTTTTATCTTTCTGAACATGGAGCGAAATTCAGGTGGTAAGCAAGCAAAGAGGGAGGTAGGACATGGAGGTAGAGGTACGAGAGAAGGTGCTCCTTACAGTGCTGGCGACAACACGCATGCCAGCGGATCGTCGGTTGCAGGACCGTCAGGCCTGTCATCGCTGTGTCAGGGCCCTGTGAATTTCAGTAACAAACAGCGTCGCCAATCTGTTCTTCAGTGGTTAATGCAGCCTGCATCCAGCAGTCTTACCTCCTCGTCCACCCAGTCACGGCCACAAATGTCATCATCAGCCTCATCAGCATCCGTCCAACATGAAGCAAAGGCAGACCAAATGTCAACTTGTGTACCCACCACTGTGGATAATCCATTTTCTGAAGACCTCTTTGATGACAAAATGCGGTTGGGGTCAGAAGGCATGTTAAAAGATCAAGAGACCAAAGAGGATGATTTTGTCTGCTCTGACGCCCAGTTACTGATGCCATCAGAGGAGGAAAAGGAAGCCGGTCAATCGGCAAAAATCCCGGGCGGTCGGCAATGCCTTGCAGTGCCTCTTGCTTGTAGCCCGCAGCTCCTGGATGCAGAATGTCAGGACGACGAAGTCACCTGTGTTGATGATGATGATGATGACGACATTGCGGATCCAACGTGGTCTTTTCAGCAGAATTTGCTTGCGAGCGCTTCATCACTGGATGAGGAGGAAGACGATGGGGTAGTGTCAATACGGGTCCCGCCTCAAAAATGGAGAGGGCGGTCACAGAAGTCCGCTGATATGATTCCGCCAGCTAAGGTCAGTGGAAACACCGCTCCTCGCTTATCGCCGTCAGAAAGATCCAGGATCTCTCAAGCCTAGTCATTCTTTGAGCAAGCCTCTGATTCACCCAGCGATGTCATATGCCACCTTTGCCGTAAACGCATAAGTAGAGGCAGTAGAGGCTTCCAACCACTGTCACACCCTCTGTCTCTGCCTCCTAATCCTCCGCCACCACCAAGCATTCCTCAGCTGCCCATGTCTCTCAGAGTCATGATCAGGGATCAGCCTCCACTTCAGCCTCCACCGTCGCACAAGTACCACCAGCACCACCAGAGATCCATCCTACCCCTTCTCCGTCCGCCAGTTTGACGACCTGCACGCTGTACCGCAGCCAGTCTAGCAGCCAGCCTTCTGTCTTCCAGGTTTGGGAGCAGAAGAAACACTTTAACCCAAAGCATCCCAAAGCCAAAAGCCTGAATGTCGGCATTGCCAGGCTTTTGGCCTTGGAAATGTTGCCTTTCCGTCTGGTGGACACAGATGGGTTCCGCCACGTCATGGCCCTCGCCTGCCCCCAATACCAGATGCCGAGCAGGCGATTCTTTGCCAGAAAAGCCGTCCTGCCTGGCCAGCCACGTGTCATCTAAAATTTCAAGCGCGTTGTCTGCATCTGTGTCCGGAAAAGTCCATCTCACCACCGACACATGGACTAGTAAGCACGGCCAAGGCCGCTATATCTATGTGACAGCTCACTGGGTGAGCTGGGTGGATGTCTCTGGGGGTGACGGTGGCTGTCAGGCTCTGCACACACTCTCCTAAACCGCAGGGATGGTGCAGGGCTCTTTCCCCCAAGGTCCTCTGGTGGCATCACGTGCCCAGAGAAACCAGGCCGTGTTGAAATTAATCTGTCTTGGAGACCGTTCCACACACAGGTCAGGAGCTGTGGGAAAGGCTCTCCGCAACGAGACCGAGTGCTGGCTCGGTGACAAGAACCTTGTGCCAGGCAAGGTCGTGTGCGATAACGGGCGAAATCTGCTGGCCGCCCTTAAGATCGGTAGGCTGGAGCACATCCCTTGCCTGGCACATGTCATGAACCTTGTCGTCCAGAAATTTCTAAAGAGCTACCCAGGTCTGGACTGCTTGCTGAGGAAGGCTCGAAGTCTAAGTTCGCACTTCCGCCGTTCACACCCTGCTTCGTCCCGCCTGGCTGCGTTGCAGCGTCAGCTCGGCCTCCCCGTCAACCGTCTCATTGTTGACGTGGCAACACGCTGGAATTCCACCCTCCACATGCTCCAGCGATTGTGGCAGCAGCGCAATGCCATTACGCAGTACGAAGTGACACATGGCCTGACAAGCAGCGGTGCGGACCTTAGGGTGTTGAGCCACCGAGAGTGGAGGCAGGTGAAAGAGCTCTGCATCATCCTTGCCAGTTTTGAAGAAGCCACCAAAATGGTCAGTGCGGACAATGCCCTTGTCAGCATGAGCATTGTGGTGATCTTAGTTCTGGAACGATCGTTGGACACTCTGAAACAACAGGTCCCGCCAGCGACGGAGGAGGAGACGGACACAGATGCGATACATTACGTGGAAATCCCTAAAGAAGCATTTATGCTATCTATCATACATGAAAAAACTTTGAGATTCTCGGTTCACATAATTTGATCAAAAGATGTTTAAGCTGCCCACGACTTTCAACGTGATCTCAAATCGGGCAGTCCTACACTATCCTTACCTCTCAATAGAGCCAAATCCAGGCCTCTCACTGGGTCCACCGACCTCCATTATACAGAGAGAAAAAAAATAAGAAAACACACCAGACTTGCAAGCTGCACTTCTTATTGACAGCCTGTGAGAGGGGGCAGGTGCAGAAACCAAAATGGAGGCACCCCTTCCTCCCCATATAGGTTAAAATCAACATACACCAAATTTTAACGTAGGGTTTTCTCCACAAAAAAACATTTCTGAAAAAACGTATGCAAACCTGGGTGCCACTGGCAGGGCTGCGGACCATATATATATATTACATGTATAAACGCACACCACTGTCAGCGGCACACTACTGCAAAAAGGGGGCAATACATTACGTGGAAATCCCTAAAGAAGAAATTTATGCTATCTATCATACATGAAAAAAACTTGGAGATTCTCGGTTCACATAATTTGATCAAAAGAGTTTAAGTGCCCACGGACTTTCAACGTGATCTAAAAAATCGGGCAGCCCTACACAATCCTTCCCTCTCAATAGACCCAAATCAAGCCCTCTCACTTGGTCAACCGACCTCCATTATACAGAGAGAAAAAAATAAGAAAACACACCAGACTTGCAAGCTGCACTTCTTATGACAGCCTGTGACACAGATGCGGACACGGAGCCTTTCTCTCCGTCGAATCCACAAGGCCCAACAGTTTCTCAATTTTATCGGTCTTCATTTGGCAGTGGTCCGGGGTCCAGGACTAGTGCAAGGCGGCGCATCAGCTCTCAGGGTGCATCATCTCAGGCAATTCAGGGCTGTGTTGAAGCTGTGCTGGAGGAAGCGGAGGAGGAGGAGGTATTCCTAGACACCGACGTTACCGACGTCCCTGCCTTGGAAAGAGGTTGGCACGAATTTGAGGCGGAGGAGGAAGATGAGGAAGATCAGTTTGCTAGTGCCCCTCGACCCAGAGGGTTGAGAAATCAAGGCTCATCTCTCAATGAGTGCTTGGATGCTCCATTTCCCCCAACAAAGATCCTCGCATTAAGGCCATCAAAATGAACAACAGTTACTGGGTGGCCACCCTCTGGATCCCGGGACAAAACCAAACTCAGCACTTTCCTTCCACCCACCCAAAAAGAGAGTAAAAAAGCAGTAAATGGAGACCTTGCTGATTGATCAACTGGAGACATCTGTTGCGTCTGCGTCACGTTCATCAAATGGCACGGTGGAACAACATCAGCGACGTGACAGCAGTAGAGTGCCAAGTAGCCGTAGCGGCAACAGCAGCAGCAGGCAAGGTGGCAAAGCCTAATGGGTGACCTCTGGCAATCTTTATTTACCACCTCACCAACACATGTAATGCAAAGGGACACATACAACACACAGAGACCAGCTTAAGATCATGGTGCACGACTATCGCGTCTCAAAAACCGATGTTTTTGCATGTGTTCCGGACCCAATAGACTTCTGGGTATCCAAATGGACGAATGGCCCGAGCTCGCTCGCCACGCCATAGAGGTGTTGTCCTGCCCAGCAGCCAGCGTCATATCTGAGCGGACCTTCGGGAAGCTAGAGGAGTCATTACAGACAAACGCATCCGGCTTTCCACAGATAATGTGGATCGTTTGACTTTCTCAAGATGAATAGGCATGGATCTCTGATGATGTTGTGGCCCCAATTGCCGAGGTCACCCATTAGTTGCCGGTTACTTTAATTCCTCTTTAAAAAGAAATGGTCCTGTTGAAACTTTTTTTTTTAAAAAGATCATTTCTTACTGCAATTTTTATTTTCAGTTCCCAAAAAGTTCATATTGCTGGTTTTGCTGTTTAGGAGACTGTAAAAGACAGCAAGGTTTTTATGACAAACGTATTCAATTTAATCACTTTTCTTCAGAATTTTTTGCAAAATTTTCAATGGTTTTTTGG
>JAODAL010034825.1:0-43726 GCA_025379985.1 Phyllomedusa bahiana | reverse complement strand
AAATTTAAAATGCTGGCCCTTATTTGCTATTGCAGTTAGACCCGAAGTAGTAACAGTAAACTTAGACAGTTTTAAAAATCCCCCCAGTTTTATAACATGTATGTGTTTGAAAAATTTTTTGGCTTTAGATTGTGTATCTTTTTAGACAAATCCTTTTAGTTTATTTTTTTCCTTAAAATGTTGGTGTATTTTTGTTGCAGATTTTGCCACAGCATGTTGTATTGAGATCACTCCCACTTTCTGGTGAAGTGATGCTCACTTTTCGCTTATCCACACCTTTGTGTCAAGCAGCATGCAGAAAGTGTCTTAAGCCCACAATAAATGTCTTCAGGTCTCCAATACAAAGACTTTTTTTTTGTATTTTTCCGTTGTTGTTTTGTGTAAATAAGGGGGGCCCCGGGGTGCCAGTTTTTGTTTTATCAAAAATTGATCAAACATTTAAAATAAGAATTCAAGTTTTTTGTGTTGGACACCTGAAATGTGCTGGGAGCCCCCCTTTTCGAATGTAGTGGCGTCATAAATTGCAAACCCGCTGGGTTTATACCTAACTGTAAAAGTGGACCTTTTGATGGCCTTATTATATGCAATTAAAATACTAGAAAACCGCCCTCCTCATGCATAGTAGGCGTGTGATGGTATTTTTTTTGCATTTGTGCTTTTCCCCCTTTTTATGATATTGGTCTTTTTTGATACTGGTGGAACTGATACTTTTAAATTGTGCTTTTTTATATTCGTTGCTCCCCTTGTGGGGGGTGTGTGTGAGTGTGACATTAATTATTGCCCCTGGTATATATTCCCAAGAGCCGGGGCTTGTGTTGCCATGTACTGGGTTTAATCTCTTATTCAGCCATTGAGCTGTAAGTATGGCCGTGTGTTTGTGTTTTTTCTATCCATGACAATCTGTGATCTGGCCTTTTAAACTTGTGCCTAAGTTGGGATTTTAAAATTTCTCTTCCATACCTGTTTAATCTGCTGAAAAAATTATTATTTTTTTTTATATCTTCTTTAATGGAATATAACATAATTGCCTGCTTGAAAGGTCTTCCTATTTCAGTCCTAATTCTTTAAATAACCTTAAGAAGCAGCTGATACAGGCAGCTGAACTAAACAAATGTTACCTACAGTTCAGCAATTTAATTACAAACAGAAGGAAACCAAGAGCTCGGCATCATTTCTAAGAGGTCCTTGGAGAATGAAGCGAAGCTGAAGCAATTACAAAGTAGCTGGAATATTATTTACAAGGCAGACAACAACCACACAGTCACAAACAATTCATAAGCATGCAGAAGAATGTAGGGAAAAGGAAGGCAGGGTTCTTGCTTAATATACAGTAACTTGGTGCTTTGGTCAATCTACTAATCTATCAAGGCATAGATTTTTACAGTTTGAGGACGTGTTAAAGCTTTTGCACAGAGCTTTAAATTAAAGCAAATCATTAATGGCAGACAGTCTGACTGCTAGTGATGTGGAACCATAACTACATTCGAGCAAGTTCATTGAGGTTATAATAGAAATTAGTTCTTTCTTCATATAAGGGCACAGTGTTTTCAAAGTTGACATAACTACATAAAAATGAATGCATCTTTTGGCCAGATTGACTGAGAGGCATCTTTTGGTGTCACTCTATTGCCTGATAGAGTCATGTCCATGGCCATGTGGTAAAATACATTTAAATACCTGATGTTTAGGTCATTATATCGGTGCACTGATACTAAGGGTCAGAGGGCTGTAGGATACACTTTTTTATCAAGTGTGTAAGAGATGCTTTAACTTTGTCTAAAATATCATCCTTCGTAAAATAAAAATAAAAAATTGTTAATTATTCAGGATTTACTCATGGTGATTGACCCTCTCATGTCTTCTTTGATTACACTAAAAACAATATTATGTTTGGATCTTTCTCTGCATAGTGCCAGCTGTATGGTCTTATATGTGGCTTCATATAGCACCTTAACAACAGCTTCCCTAAAGCTCCAGCCCTATGATTCAAACTCCTTGGATTCACTCCTAAGTAAAATTTACGTTAATATTTGCAAACATGTTGCTGTATTCTATTATTCTAGAAGAATATATTTTTATTGCAGCATTGATATTAACATAAGAAAACTGTGGCATTGGGCGATGAGAGTAGCACTCTTGGTGGTATAGTTTCCAAGGCAACTGGTTGACTCCCTGGGAGTCTTGTGCATAGGTCCTACTAATTAGTAAGTGATTGGAAAAGTGAAGTTATCATGACACTAACTAAATTTGTCAATCTACCATAACGAATTTCTTTGAGTTATTTAGATCGTTTTTATTTTTTTTTTTCATGCTTATTGATACTCTCTTGGAATGTCAGACAATGCAATAATATCATCCATAGATAAAATGTATGTAGTTCTGTTCAAAATATTACCTGAAAAATATAAGATTATAAAATATATTAAGTTTTAAATTACCATATAGTCTACTCAGTGCACATGCAGAGCATATATGGAGCACAAACATAGTCAAATGTGCATTTTTGTACATTTCCTAATTAATTGAACCTGCCAAGCTTGTTTTGCTACTTTCTCTTGTTTGTACATTACAATTAGAGATGGGCGAATTTCTCAAAAAATTCAGATTCACACGGTGAATTCGCCGAATTTTCGACAAAATTAGTTAGGTCCGAATTGCTTCGGGACGAATACGGTTAATAATACAGCTATGTTCAGGCTGCACTGAGCCTGCAGGGTGCTGTAGATACGTTGTGCCATGACTTAAATTTGCAGAGGGAGCTTGGTTTGGTCTTCTTATAATGTTGTGTTTAGTATGACACACTTAGACTGCCGCCGCTCTTAGAATCGCAACACTATAAAATTCCCTGGGCACTTAAGAGGGGGGACAAAAACTGACCAAAAAACTGAAGCGGATATGTAAGCCTGATAAAGTGTATGGCAGCGGACAGCTGGAAAAAAACAAGCTGAGGGCTAGATACTACCATAGAGTCAAAGAAACACAGTGTAGGTTTTACCAGGTTCCACCCAGATCTCAGCACAGTAAGGACTTCACAGCAGGAGTCACCCTTCGAGGCTACAGCATATGGTGGTCTCTACGGGCAATGTGTTTGACACACAAGGTAATACACTTTATCCCAGATGACATCTGACAACCCCAGCCAAGAGTCAGTGGGTTGGTCACACACAACCTTGTTGCATGGACCAGAGGGTGAGGGGCTCTCACCTGTCTCTATCCCACCTCTGTCCGTTTTGCATTCCACAGCCACGAGAATACTATGTGCTGTGGCTCTGCACCTATATACAGTGTGGACCAACTTTTTGAGGACAGTGGGAGACAAAGAGGGTGGGGAGACATCCGCTGCTCTTGCAGAAGCGGGCAAATAGTGATGATGAGAGTGCCATGGGGGGGCTTTGTTGCGGAGCGGGGGTGGGGGTCAGGCTTTGTACAGAGAAACGTTGAGGAGGACGGCGGTGACAGGCTAACAATAATCGATGTTTTTAGCCACGATCGCACATGGGAGCAAGGAGATAGCATGAGAGGATGGGACAAGTTATTATGTTGACCTAGTTAAAAAAGTCATAAAGTGACCCCCCACACATACAGAAAATTAGTCCACTCCATGCCTCCTGTGCTCCCTTTTCTACCTGGGATGTGTAGTGGCGCCTACGGCGGTCACGAATACCCCTCGACAAACATTTCCCGGCCCTGGAAGCATTCGTGTATCTCTACATTAAGTTTTAGGTGATGGGAGGAGATAGAAGGTGGCTTTGTACGACAGACATCTGGGATCTTGGACAGTAGAGATTATGTATGGGCCAGAGATGTTAAGTGGGTGTCATCAGCATATTGCTGTTTGAAAGAATGTGATGCTATGAGTGACCCTGGACCAACAGTGTACAAGGGTTCATCATTATTATAAGGAGAAGAGAGCTGCAGTTTTGTGTGTTAGGCAGTGGCGCAGCCCGTAAGTCGGTAGTGGGCGGGAGTCAGCAGGGTGGCAGCAGTGCGAGGTTGGGAGCCAAACGGCAACGATTTAGACCACCCACTTTGCAGGTCCTAGAAAGTAGAAGCACAGGGACTCACCGGGTCTGCAGCGGTAACAGTCAGTCAGTGCGTGGCTTTGGTGGTATAATCACCTACTCGGCAGTGTGCCAGTTTTTTGTAAAGACTCCAGAGGAGGCGGAACATGGTGATATGTGAATTGTAGCCAGAAAGTAAAGAGTGGGACCAGGAACCTAATGTTAGTACCACGGCCATGCATCAACATCAATGCAGTGTCACCATAAGTGTTTCAGTATGTGGTGGTATCTTCTCTACAGCTGTAGCAAACCAGTAGGAACGCCTACCATTTTCAGGCAGTCAGGCTTCACACTCTGCCAAAGATCAACTTCCCTGTCTATTATATCTCATCTACCGGTCCAGTATATCCTCGTCATCGGACACTCATGGTGCCAGGCAGTCGTTCACCGAGACGATTGCCAAGAGAATGCAGGTAAGTGGTCTAGCCATCCTTAAGTGCAGAAGCTGACCTGCTCCCTGTCCAAGTTGGTGGTACTGCAAGTCCATATCTCTTTTCAAGTGGTGGACTCTACTCCATCAAAGAAAATGGCCAGGAAACTCGGCATTACTTCAGCCATCTGTTGACGACATGGGTAGGGCTGCTCTGGACCACCCAAGCGGCCTGGGATAGCGGCCACGCCAGGGAGCGGGGTCTAAGTAGGTCCCGGTTTTCACCAGAGCCTGCTGCAAGGCAGGAAGGGCTTTCTGCGGCCGGAGTCCTACCAGGTCGGTACCCCTGGCGCGAATAGCTTTCGGTGGCAGCTGAGGCGCAGCGAGGTACCGAATCGTAAGACGAAACTCATAGTCAAAGATCAGGCCAACAGGTCGGGGCAGGCGGCGGAGATTCGAGGTCAGGTACATCAGCAAAATGGTCGGGTACACGGGCAGGGACAGGAATGATGAATAAGGTTGGATATTGATGAACAGGAATAATTATATTAACAGGGGCCGAAATTGATGAACAGGAATAAATAGATTAATCTGGGGAAATTGATTGAATGGATTAATATATTAACAGGGGGAATTGATCAACAGGAATATAATATATTGAACAGGGGGAAATAATTGAACAGAGAAAGGCCATTAACGTTTTTGATGATCCAATGTGGACAAGTTGATTCCCAGGGCGAACGAAGTCACACACGGAGGAAATGATCAATCATGGTTGTTCAGTCTTACACCCATCTTGCAAGACATTCTAAAAAGGACCAGGAAAATTTGCATGCACTTCAGCATTCTATACACCCCCAAATCACACCCCTTACGCTGCGCGGCACACCGGACTCCCACCGAACATAGGCGGATATGTGATATTTTCCTAACGGTGGAATTCCAGCTCCATATGTTGAATGTCTATATGAACAGAGAATGGCCTATTAATGGTTTATTGATGATCCAAGCGGACAGGGGGAGTACACCCTGTGTAATTTTAATGTAAGATCTTGCTACGTGAAACCTGCCGTTTGCTCAGGACCTTTCATGAAGAACAGGCGTTATTTGGAAGTCGCCAGGTGGATATCGGGATGAATACGTCTTCCACATGCTTCATGTTGTCACGGGACAGCGGTTGTGGATACACTGGACCACTGCAAGCGATGATACATTAAAGGGGGGGCCAAGGGGCCAGGGAGGGGGATCTAAGTAGGTTCAGTTTTCACCAGAGCCCGACGCAAAGCGGGGATGGACTTGCCGGGCGGGAGTCTTCCAGGTCGCTACCCATGTTGTGACTTGCTTGCGGTGGCAGAAAAGGTTTAGTGGGTACAGACATCGTCAGGCTGGCTCATATTCAAAAGGTCAGGCCAACGGTCAGGGCAGGTGCGGAGATTCGATGTCAGGTTACGTTGCAGAAAGGTCAGGTACACTGGAGACAGGAACTGTTGAACAGGGAAAGTGATGAACAGGAATAAATATATTACAGGGGGAATTTATGAACTGGGGGAAAATTGATGAACAGGAAAAATTATATTAACAGGGGGATATTATTGAACAGGGGGAATTTGATGAACAAGGAATAAAATTTATTAACAGGGGGAAAATTATTGAAAGGGGGAAATTGTATGAACAGGAATAATATATTAACAGGGGAAAAATATTTGAACAGAGAAAGGCATTAACGATTTTTGATGATCCAAGTGACATGATGATTCCACTGGGCGAACGAAGTCTCACACGGGAGGAAATATCAATCAGGTGTCAAGTATGTACACCCATCTGCTAGACATTCTAAAAAGGGCCAGGAAACTTTGCATGCACTTCAGCCGTTCGTACACCCCAATTTAAACCCTCCTTACACTGCAGCGGCACACCGGCCTCCCCCTAACATAGTCTGATATGTGATATAATTTCCAAACGGTGGAATTCCAGCTTCATATGTTGGAATGACTCTATGAACAGAGAAAGGCTATTAATTGGTTTATTGATGTTCCAAGAGGGAAGGAGTACACCCCTGTGTAATTTTAATGGCAGATCAAGCAGATCATGCGTGGAACACCTGCCGTTTGTCAGGCCCGTTCATGAAGAACATGCGGTATTTGGAAGTCGCCAGGAATACGGGATGAAATTAAAGTCATTCCACTGCTTGAAGGTGTCACGGACAACGGTTTTTTTGAGTGGATACACTGGTCCACTGCTAGCGGATGACAATAGCCACGCCAGGGAGCATCGGGATCTAAGTAGGTTCCACAGTTTCCCCAGTGCCCGCCGCAAAGTGGATGGTCTTGCTGCGGGGGAGTCTACAGGTCGCTACCCCTGATGTGACTTTCTTGCAGTGGCTGGCAAAAGGTTTGTGTTGGTACAGAATCGTCAGGCAGGCTCGTAGTCAAAGGTCAGGCCAACAGGTCAAGGCAGGTGGCGGAGTTTCGGGTCAGGGAACGTAGTGAATGGTCAGTTACACAGGCAGACAGGAAATGATGGAACGGGGAAATTGATGAAACAGGAATAAATATATTAACAGGGGGAAAATTTATGAAACAGAGGGAGGAATGGATGAAGGGAATATAATCATATTATATGGGGGAAAGTATTGAACAGGGGGAATTTGATAACCAGGTATAAATATATTAAAGGGGGAAATATTTGAACGAGATAAGCGCAATTAACGATTTTTGATGTCCAAAGTGGACAGGGTTGATTCCCTGGGCGAAACAAGTCACACCGGGAGGAAAATGCTCAATCAGGTTGTTCAAGTTCTTACACCCATCTGCCAAGACATTCTAAAAAGGCCAGGAAAATTTGCATGCATCTTCAGCCGTTCGTACACCCCCAATCACACCCTCCTTACGCTGCAGCGGCACACCGGCCTCCCCCAACATTAGGGATTGTATGTGAAATTTCCACAAACGGTGGGATTTCCAGCCTCATATGTTGGAATGACCCTATGAACAGAGAAAGGCTATTAATGGTTTATTGATGATCCAAGCGGACAGGAGTACACAGACAGGAACTGATGAACAGGGGAAATTGATGAACAGGAATAAATATATTAACAGGGGGAAATTTATGATCAAGGGGAATTGATGAACAGGAATAAATATTTTTAACGGGGGAATATTGAACAGGGGAATTGTTGAACAGGTAACAGGGGAGAGCCTCCCCTTTTTTCCACCGTTAAATGGGAGGGCCTCCCCTTTTTCCAACCTTATCAGGAAGGGCATCCCCTTTTTCCACCAATTAACAGGGGTTGGCCTCCCCTTTTTCATACAAAGCCTGTTTGCTGCTCTTTTTTGCTTCTTTTTTTTTGTTTTCTGTCCCATTCCAGTTTTGTTCTGATTCCAGACAACTATGGCTCTGTATGCAAATAAGCACCTAAATAACAATTCCTTGTAGTTATGGTCTCCTTTCAGTTCAGATCTATGCTGCTTTTGAAAAAACTGGTGTAATGCAGAAAATGGATTCAAACCACCATGTTTATACTTCATGTGTGTTTTGATTGTCACTGCTGTCCTCCTCAATGGTCTTGGTAGGCAGACGATTACGCTCGCCATAAAAACATCCATGGCACTCTTCCACATCATTACTGCAAGAAGCAGGGATATTTTAGCCCCATTTCTTCGATGCACATGATGATCTGACTGCCCTCCTCAAATGTCCATCCTCACTGTATAGTGGCGCTGGCCCGACACCATAGTAGATCTATGGCTGAGGGAACGGATGGGTCCGTGGCGGATTGAGGACTGGTGAGGCCTCTGACCGCTCACGGGGCCAAGCCAACTATAGGGTTGTGTCTGACGTTCCCAGCGACTCTTGGATGGGGTGTCCAGATGTCATCTTGGAGGAAGTGGATGAAATAGTCAACAATCCATGATCCATTGGGTTGCTGCACAAACACAGGCATTGTGGCCTCACGGAGTGACCCCTGCTGCGACGTCCCCTTGCTGTGCTGCGACTGGGCTGCTCCTGGAATGTTTGTTGCCAAGGCCAAGCGCAGGTGAAGAGCCTGCCACCCGCTGTCTGACATACTGTTTGTTCCTTAAATGTACAGAACACTGTTTCGATAATATTGTTATCTGTATATGATAAATACAAACCATGTATTTGACTCAATGAACCCAGTAACAGCTTGGGTAACCCATGGTTATTAATTGCGCTCCACAAATTGGGCAAGGAAAATTTGAATAGTTTGTGCCGTTTAAAACACTGTGTATCGTTATGGATTATAAAGCAAAACAGGCTTAATTAACCTTCGGATATGAATTATGATACTGGCAAAATTTTCCTTCTTTGGCGGTTGAAAAGAACGTTTCTTTTAGTGACCACATCAGCAGAACATCGCTTAATTAACCCCTGGATGTAAACTGCGCATATAGAATTAATGATGCCAAACAATTACCAAGCTTTATTGCTTGTTCCAAATGGCGTTTATGTTACGGTACAGTACATCTGAAAAACTTGTATTTAGAACCTTCGGTATTGATTATGCTACAGGCAAAATGTACTCTTTGGCGGTGACATAAGAACGTTTATTTTGTGACCACAACAGAGTAAAACGCTTAATTATCCCTGGATCTAAAATTGCGCAAAAGAATGAGCAACCAATAAATTACAGCTTTTTTTTAGCAATGTTCAAATGGCGTTTATGTATGACAGGTAAAGTACAACAGGAAAAACTTGTAATTGACCTTTGGTTATCGAATTATGCTACAGGCAAAATTTCTTCTTGGGGTAAAGAACGTTTCTTTTAGTGGACCAACTGAAGATACAAAACGTTATTATCCCTATGATCTTAAATTTGCGGCAAAAGAAATGAGCAACCAAAAAGTACCAGCTTTGTAGCGTTTTAAAATGGTGTGTATTTTACGGTACACATACAACAGATAAACTTGTAATTAACCTTCGGTTATGAATTATGTCCTACAGGCAATATGACTTCTTTGTGCTGAAGAAGAATGTTTCTTTTAGTGACCACAACAGCTGAACAATGCTAATTAACCCCTTGATCTAATTGCGCAAAAGAAAAGAGCAACCAAAAATTAAGTGGTATTTGGTTTGTAAATAAACGCTGTTTTTTTTAATTGAATACAACAGGAACAGCTTAAAAACCCTTGGATATTCAATTCCCTGAAGAACTGAGCAGCTAGCATTAAAATGAATATGCAGTGCATTGGACGCACACTGGACTTCAATCCAATACCCACAAAACAGAATTAGTCTTAAAGTAGAAGCAGTTTTGAGGCAAAGCTGTGACACCCCCCAAAATCGCTTGTATAAAAATGAGTTATTTGTATGCTATCATAAAGCAGCCGTGGCAGGACCTTCCCTACTCCAGAAACAGATGAGAGGAGTGTGAGCTCCCGGCGTGCGCCCGGACTTATATAGTGCTTGACGTCACAGAATCCCCGCGGTCTCTGATTGGCTTTATCTCTGCACATGTTCATGCAGGCTATGCCCTTCTTCCTCCCCAAGGTTTTCTTTGCCCATGAAAACGACTTTGTGCTCGCAGCCATTTTATCAATCAAAAGCACGCTTCGTTCCCTGCGAAGGACCCAAAACTTCGACTTGTTCAGAATCGAAGTTTTCCCTGAATTCTAAACGAAATCCACTACTTTTTAAATTTCGATTCGCCCCATCTCTAATTTACAAATATAATATTGTTCAGGGAGTAGAAAGAAAAAAAAGACCACCTTTCCAAATAATATGAAATCCTTTTGTATGCGGACAGTGTATTATACAAATTAAAAAAACAAATGCAACAGGCATGCTGCAGACGTAACATAAATGTCAACACTGAATTTTACATTGTTTGAACTTGCATCGCTGTTTTGGGATATAAAACATGAAATTAAAAATGAAGTTCTACCCAAACATTTTGATCAAGCTGTGTGAGTCCATCAACCACCAGAAAGTTCTTTTTCATATGGAACCTTCATAAAAACCTCCATGACAAAACAATCTACAAATTTGGTGCCCAAATTTTTCTTAACTGGCACCAAACCACCAGTTCTAAATAGATATCGAGGAGTTGTGTAATATGACATAATGAATGAAAGTGTTTTTGCGCTAAATTCGAAATGGTACATAGAGTGTAAAAGCGACAAATTTTGTGGCAGTTTCACATCAAACTTTGGTGCATTCTAGGTGCATTAAAATGTTTTGTGTCATCTACAGTATAGAACAGTGTGCCAGCAATTTCTTGGCACCATATATGCCAAAAAAACACTGCATGCGAATTCATAGATGTTGCCTATAGGGTCTAAATCAGACCTCCAAACTTTCAGGGCACGTAGTTTCCGGTTTATTCTTTTCTTTAATACAAACAGCCTGATGATGGAAAGAATGAAGGTAAAAAATGTAGGCAGAAATTCAGACCCCATACATCATTCGAAAAGAACTAAATTCATCAGCAATTTCTAACATGACATAATAATAGATATATGCAACCAATGAATAGATCAGTCATGTTTTGTATTTTTTGTGTGTTTGCATTTGTATTGTAAGCCATAGCAGAATGCACCTATCCACCTGTCTGCAATTTGCTGCTCATTTTTAGTTCTTTTTCGGATTTTATGTATGGGGAGCAGCTGACTATTTTTGGATCAGGCACAGGTTTCACTGAAAAAAACGTGAAAACAGGCTTCGACATGCCAATCTTCATACATGTCTCCCTAAGATCGAAAATTTTTTGTTTATAACAGATATAGCAATGATGCACAAATAAATCTTAGTGTATACAATGTGCTGCTGTGTTTTTTTGTGTGTTTGTAAAGAAGATATAGAATGAGGCCAAAGGGGTTTACTGCTGTTTCTTCTGATGGCAAAAAAACAAATTATTTACTTGTGTTTCCCCCAAGGGCCAGACACAAGGCAGTAGAGTGGGGGAGAGGAAGATGGGCTGTGCAGGATCATCTTATAGGTCCTTTTTTACGTAATATTTCATTATGGGGCATTAACTTATGTCTTACGAACCACTAGTTACAAATCAGTCAAAAAAATTATCAGCAAAAGGGTACTTTCACACGTGCAGTTTTGGTGGCAGTTTTAGCTACGCTCCAATTAAACTGTATTTATTAAACAGCAAGCTTCTTTCACTTATCTAAACTGTTTGGAAAGTGAGGAAACAACTAGTGTGTTTGTATCCACCAGACTTCAAACACAGTCATTGATTACTTACTTGAAACACCGTTCTGAACAATTTAGACAACTCAAAGAAGTTTGCCGGTAGTAAAAGCAGTTTAATTGCAGCGCATTTTAAAACTGCACTAAAACTAATGCTGTGGGGTTAAGCACCCTAAGCATTTACTTCCAGTCTAGAAGACAACAAAAAGCTGGTTTTAAAGGTGACAGGGCTCCCTTACTTACTGGTCCCACAGACGAACAGGCTGGACAAGTAGTATGTGCCTCCATCAGGAGTAATTTTGGTAACATTTTTATATCTGGGGATGTACAGATATATTTTGCAATTATTCAGTATGTGTCACTATTATATATAACTGAGCAAAACACAAGCTTTGCAGATGCATGTGTAAAAGCTTGCGTTTTCAACATTTGGGGCGATATGTATGAAGGAGGGCACGTCGAAGTGAATAATTGAGTCTCATTTTGAGTGTATAATGCACCTTATGTATGAAAGTGGTTTTTGTGCGTTCATAAATGGTGTGTAAAGTTAGACACGCATCGTCTATGTATTAGGTGCATTACGGAACTTAGGTGCATAAGTAATGTGCCAACATGTATAAAGGTTATAGACAGGCTGGAAATAAGAGAAAAATCATTAGAATAGCATGTCAGTGAATAGAAACTATGGTACTGATCCTGCTTGGAGGTTCACAGGTCCCAGCAATACCTGTGCTGTGCTGGCTCTTGCTGTATGTGGAATAAAGGGTGAGAGCAGAAAAAATAAATGTAAAATTTAATGTAGTAAAAATGTAAAATATAAAAATCTGAACAACATAATCAGTGGGTTATTTAATTTAAAATTAGTTTAAGATTCTATGAATGTTGAATAAATTTTATGGGAGATATTTCTATATTTTAGGGACATTATTTATTTTAAATTGATTTTATATGATCACATTTCTCATTAAATTTAAATAATTAGGGCGACATGTATGAATCTCGCCATGTTGGGGCGCACCTTTCTGCTGGTTTTCTGGCGAAATTTGCGCCTGATTTATGTCGGCACTGGGGCGCGCTCATACATCCTATGTAAAGTCCGCCGCACCTCGCCAGTGTTTGGGGCGCAGTGCGGGACTTAGGCGCAGTGCGGCGAGTTGCCTAAGAATCGCCGCCCGAGGTAGTGCGCTCATACATACCATGTAAAGTCCGCCATGCCTCGCCAGTGTGTGGGGCGCAGTGCGGCGCAGCGCCTAAGATTCGCCGTCCGAGGGGGTGCACTCATACATGCGGGGAAAAGTTCCCTGCGCCTCGCCAGTGTGTGGGGCACAGTGCGGGGACATGGGCGCAGTACGGGACTGCGCCTCACATTTTATTCCGATTCGAGACGGGGCTGGAAAACGGGCGAAAAATCTTTTAAAGATGTCCGTGGCGGAGTATGAAAAAAAAAAATCCCCTTTATAAAGGCGGAAAACATTCTCAGAAAAGAGCTCAAACCTCAAAAATTAAAAATACAAAAAATAAATCACTTTCCAAAAAGCTAGAACGGCGCTATATCAAGAATTAGGATATTGGAAATTGCCGGGAAATACAGTAATTCAAATTCTGAAAGCTGTTCTCATTGGTCGGAAATTAAACCGGCCAATCAGAATAGGAGCGACAGTGAACCATTAAAACCTATGGAGAAGTATTGACCAATCAGAATCAAAGGCGAGACAGTTCAAAATACAGTAAAAATGCAGAAAAGAGTTGATTGGCTGAGCTAGCGGGGGCTTGGCTATCTCAGCCAATCAGAATAGGAGCGACAGGGACCCATTATAGCCTATGGAGAAGTTTGAACCAATCAAAATCAAAGGCGGGACAGTTCAAAATACAGTAAAAATGCTGAAAAGAGCTAATTGGCTGAGCTAGTGGGGGCTTGGCTATCACGGCCAATCAGAATAGGAGCGACAGAGACCCATTATAGCCTATGGAGAAGTTTGAACCAATCAAAAATCAAAGGGGGGGACAGTTAAAAATACAGTAAAAATGCTGAAAAGAGCTGATTGGTTGAACTAGCGGGGGCTTGGCTATCCCAGCCAATCAGAGCGCGAGCTACTTCTCCCATTGTAGTCTGTGGAGAGATCGGCGCAATGCAATCTCCACTCTCAGCGCCGTGCGGCATGGAGTATGATTAAAAAAATCTTTTTTATTAGTTGTAAAATAATCTCTGAAAAAGAGCTCAAACCTTCTATAAACAAAAAATTCAATTAAATCCCGAACAACGCATTTGTCGCCGAGATCGGCGCTACATCGGGAATTGCAATAGAGAGAATTGCCGGGAAATTCAGTAATTCAAATTGTTTACGCTCTTCTGATTGGTCGGCAGAAGCCAGCCAATCAGAATAGAGCGACAAAGACCATTATATCCTAGGGAGAAGTTATGACAACAAAATCAAAGGCGGGACAGTTCAAAATACAGTAAAAATGCAGAAAAGAACTGATTGGCTGAGCTAGCGGTGGCTTGGCTATACCAGCCAATCAGTGCGCGAGCTACTTCTCCCATTGTAGTCTATGGCGATCGGCGCAATGCAAATCTCTGCGCTCAGCGCCGGGGGCGGCATGGTGTATGAATAAAAAAAATCAATTTTTTTAAGTGTAAATCATTATCAGATAAAGCGCTGAAACCTTCTCTAAAAATAAAGCAGTTAAATCCCTTAACAACAAGTTTGTCGCCCGAGACCGGCGCTACATAAGGAATTCCCAATAGAGAGATTTGCCGGGAAATACAGTAATTCAAATTGTTTAAGTTCTTCTCATTGGTCGCCATAAACCAGCCAATCAGAATAGGAGCGACAGTGACCGATTCTAACCTATAGAGGAGAATTGACCAATCAGAATAGGAGCGACAGGGACCCATTATAACCTATGGAGAAATATTGACCAATCATATTCAAAGGCGGGACAGTTCAAAATACAGTAAAAAGGCAGAAAAGAGTGATTGGTTGAAGCGGCGGGGCTCGTCTAGCTTAGCCAATTAGAGCGCGAGCTACTTTCTCATAGAGTTCTATGGGGAAAAGAAATTCAGAGCGAGCTCTGTTATTGGCTAAGTTAAAAGAGGCGCGGTTATTTGGACCGATGGGAGAGCAAGCGACGCTCCTATGGGTTTTCTAATGCAATCTGAAATAAAAATGTACATGGCCGAAATCAAATGATAAGACTCCAGAAGTTGTTCCGATGTGTATATAAAATGAATAATAATATGGGGGTAAAGAAAAAAATAATTAATTCACTAAAATCATTTGTATTTCTTCATTTTCGTTACACCAATACTATTGATTGTATTGATTATTGAATTTAATTTTTGTTTTCTTAACCCTCATATTATTATTCATTTTATATACACATCGGGACAACTTCTGTAGTCTTATCATTTGATTTCGGCCATGTACAGTTTTATTTCAGATTGCAATTAGAAAACCCATAGGAGCATCAATCGCTCTCCCCCTTGGTCCAAATAACCGCCCTCTTTTAACTTAGCCAATCACAGAGCTCGCTCTGAATTTCTTTTCCCCAAAAGAACTCGATGAAAAAGTAGCTCGCGCTCTTTTTTGGCTAAGCTGGACGAGCCCCCACCGCTTCAACCAATCAGCTCTTTTTTGCCTTTTTACTGTATTTTGAACTGTCCCGCCTTTGAATATGACTGGTCAATATTTCTCGATAGGTTAGAATGGGTCCCTGTCGCTCCTATTCTGATTGGTCAATTCTCCTCCATAGGTTAGAATGGGCCACTGTCGTTCCTATTCTGATTGGCTGGTTTATGCGACCAATCAGAAGAGCTTAAACAATTTGAATTACTGTAATTTTCCGGCAATTCTCTCTATTGCAATTCCTTATTTAGCGCAGGTCTCAGCGACAAACGCGTTGTTGGGATTTTAACTGCTTTATTTTTAGAGAAGGTTTCAGCGCTTTATCTGATAATGATTTACACTTAATAAAAATTATTTTTTTATTCATACTCCATGCCGCTCAGCGCTGAGCGCAGAGATTGCATTGCGCCGATCTCGCCATAGACTACAATGGGAGAAGTAGCTCGCACTCTGATTGGCTGGGATAGCCAAGCCACCGCTAGCTCAGCCAATCAACTCTTTTCTCCATTTTTACTGTCTTTTGAACTGTCCTGCCTTTGATTTGGATTGGTTGTAACTTCTCCATAGGATATAATGGGTCTTTGTCGCTCCTATTCTGATTGGCTGGCTTCTGCCGACCAATCAGAAGAGCTTAAACAATTTGAATTACTGTATTTCCCGGCAATTCTCTCTATTGCAATTCCTTATATAGCGTTGGTCTCGGCGACAAACGCGTTGTTAGGGATTTAATTGATTTATGTTTATAGAAGGTTTCAGCTCTTTTTCAGAGAATATTTTACAACTAATAAAAATGATTTTTTTATTCATACTTCATGCCGCACGGCGCTGAGAGCGGAGATTGTATTGCGCCGATCTCGCCATAGACTACAATGGGAGAAGTAGTTCGCGCTCTGATTGGCCGAGATAGCCAAGCCCCCGCTAGCTCAGCCAATCAGCTCTTTTCAGCATTTTTACTGTATTTTGAACTGTCCCGCCTTTGATTTTAATTGGTTCAAACTTCTCCATGGCTATTAATGGGTCCTTGTCGCTCCGATTTGATTGGCCGAGATAGCCAAGCCCCCCCTAGCTCAGCCAATCAGCTCTTTTCTGCATTTTTACTGTATTTTTTAACTGTCCCACCTTTGATTTGATTGGTCAATACTTCTCCAAGGTTTTAATGGTTCACTGTCGCTCCTTTCTGATTGGCCGGTTTCTGCCGACCAATGAGAATAGCTTTCAGAAAATTTTAATTACTGTATTTCCCGGCAATTTTCAATATCATAATTCCTGATATTGCGCCATTCTAGATTTTTGGAAAATGATTTTTTTTATGTAGTTTTTATTTTTGAGGTTTGAGTTCTTTTCTGAGAATGTTTTCCGCCTTTATAAAGGCGATTTTTTTTGGACTCATACTCCATGCTGCACGGAGCTGAGCGCCGGGATTTCTGTTGCGATCTTCTATATGTTTCCTCTCATGTTACGTTCTTGCTTCACTTCGCCTCCCCCGGAGCATTTACACCAAAATAACTAGGTCTGACTGTCGGAACTGCCAAGCGCTGCGATGCGCCGCACTTTGCCGACTCGCGATCGTACATGCCTCGGAGTTTTCGAGCGCGCCGCGTCCCGCCCCGGAACGCCTACAGCGCGCCCACACCGCGCCCATTGCCTCTCCCCTCATCTGGGGCGCAGCTGAAAGTGGCGAACGCTGCGCCTAACACCGCATCCCTGCGTCCGACAGGGGGATTCGGGCCGGGAGGCGCAGGTTACTCCAAAAAACAGGCGAAAAGCCCGATCATACATGTCGCCCTTAGTTTTATAACTATAATAAATTAATTTTTATTATTGTACTGGAGTAAGTTGAGAAATATTGGACATTTTTGCCCCTTACAACAAATCTAGCTTCACTTCGACTCCTCAGGCTCAGGCAGACCACATTGAAATAGGTCTGCCTGTCCTAGTAGTAATGCACCTAGTTTTGCCGAACCACATTCATATATGTGTCCAATCTTACGAATGTGGTGTGACACACCTCCATAACGCCCCTAGAACACCCCTTCATGTTAAGTGCATTAGAAAGTGTCAAGTCTTACAAGCAAAGCACCTAACACATATGTTAGGTGCATTAGACATCATAGCCGGCTCAGTTAGGTGCATTGTACACTAGAAAAAGGGTGAAAAACCTTTCATACATGTCACCATTGGCTGCACAACATGATGGGGAGACACTGCTATCTTGTCGTCATGTGAGGAAACTGGACTTGTCAAAATGGGTGGGTTTTCTGCCAATTTATTTCTGTGCTGCTGAAACACTGACAGATGCTGTTTGACTTAACTGACCTCTGTTGGGCTGAAACTGTGAAAGTGATGTTGTGTGCCCCAGATGAAAGCAAAGTGAGCTCAGGGATACATTTCACTGTAGGAAGATGGGCAGTGACCAGAGAGGGTGTGCAAACTCAACACATGACTTGTGCCAGTCTTATGAGTCTATCTTAACGGACTGGTTTGACCAAAGGTTCAACTTTCAAAGAGAGAGCTTCCTTTCTCTGTTCATCTTGCCACATGTAAGGAAATGGTAGTCACCTTGACAAAAGTGAATTTGTTGCTTGCCAAGCAAATACAATCTGCTTGGCAACCTTTAGTTTGTAAAAGAAACCTTAGAACATAGCACTATGTCTTTAAAATGTTACAAGCTAATTATGTCACAGTCATAAACCATGATGATTAAGATCTGTCTAAAACATGTTAACATGACATAAGCGTAACTTAAAGGTCATGGACCCGAGTGTAAAATCTGTAACAAATCCCTCCACTTACAATGTGTCATTTATAATACTGGTCTGTTTTGATCTGGCGTTGAGGCTATTGAGCCCCCTAGAGTACCAGGGCCCAGTGGCAGCTACTACCTCTGCTTATCTAACAATTTATTTTATATTTCATGCTCTAGAATAACAAGTTCACCTTAAATAATGTATAACATGTGTCTATATACTTAATATCTTGTATTCTTATAATTGCATGACACCAAAAAAGTCACACTACTTTTACCTTCTTCTTGGCCTTAAGCCCAACAGCATTTTACAAGAAAATCAATTCCTTCACACTGATTAATAATCCAGAAACTGTCAATGATAGCACATTATTTCTCATAATGCACAGTGTCATGCCACCAGTGCTCCTGCCCTTCTGTACAATAAATACGCTGTTAATTCAACAGAGAACAAAACTAATTCTAAGAGAATTAGCAATTCTGTCATTGTGTTAAATGAAGTGCATCATTAGTAGCAGTGAACCCTAAGGAAATCTTGAATGGATCAAAATACACTAATGAGGACACAGGGAAAATATGGCTTCCTTCTGGAATAATTAATCAATGACATAAAGTAGCTAAGCCAGACATGGAACATATACTGAGAAAACTGCTATGCTATGTTGACTCAAAAACAAGATTGCAATAAGGACTATAAAAAATATATTATTTTTAACCAATTCCACTGCCAAATATATAATAGTTATACAGTATCTAGCCCAGAAAATAACAAAACTGCGTTACCATTAACCAATATATCAAGGAGTCCCACTGGCTGATTATTTCTACAATAAGGAGGAAATAAATGCATTAAAATTTAACGTATCTACAAGGTAGTCAAGAGTCAGCATCTCCAACAAAATTTCTTCTTTTATTCGTAATCCTTCAAAGGTATAAGGTAAGGTACAATGTTTTGGTTTCGCAAAACCGTTCTGAAGTGTATTGTTAAACTAAAACCTTGCCCCGTATTGTCTACCTCTGCTGGATTAAAAATACAAGAATTCTGTTTGGAGATGCTGACGTCTGACTTTTTCTTGTGTACTATTATGATGGGTAAAGACTAGAGATGGGCGAATCGATTCTAACGAAGTGGAATTCGTTTAGAATTTCAGGAAAACTTCGGTTCGGAACGAAGTCGAACTTTGGGGTACTTCGGGTGAACGAAGTGTGCTTTTGATTGATAAAATGGCTGCGAGCACATGGCGCTACATGGGGCAAAGCACTCTGGGAGGAAGAAGGGCATAGCCTGCATGACATGTGCAGAGGTGAAGCCAATCAGAGACCGGCGGGATTCTGTGATGTCACCGCACTATATAAGTCCGGGCGCGACGCCGGGAGCTCACACTCCTCTCACTGTGCTCATCAGGGAAGGTGCTGCCGCGGCTGATAGCTCTTACTGAAGAATTGATTTTTATATAGCGATTTCTGTGGGGTGTCTCAGCTTGTCTCAGAGATTGTTCTCTTAATGTTCTATTTCTAATTTTTTGGGGTATTGGATCTGAAATCCAGTGTGCGTCCACAAAAATTTTAAAAAGGTTTTTTTGGGGGGGGGTAGAAAAAACCCAAGAAACGTACAAAACACTAAATGCGGCCAAAATTTGCTTTTCGGAATTTAACCCAAGGGGTTAATTTAAGCGGGGTTTTCTGGTGTTGCTGGCCCAAAAAGATAAAAACCGTTTTTTTCCAACCCAAAATATATAATTTTTCCTTAGCCCAACAAAAAACAAAATGGTTAAATTAACCAATTATCCCCCTTGTTTTTCTAGGGGAAAAAAGCAAAATTTGTACACGGTACAACAGCTTAAAATTTTTTTTATTCGCCTTTAAAATTTAAAGGTGGCAATTTAAAAACCAGGGGGTTAAATTAAAACCCCTTGTTACCTTGTGGAAAAAAAATAAAAAATTCTTTTTAACGCCAAAATTTTTTTATTTTTATTGTAGCCTAATTCACAAGAAATTTTTTAAATTATTCCAACTGTAATCCTTTGTTTGTGTGCGAAGGGAGAAAAAAGGCTTGGAACACGCTACCAAAGCCACTATGGGGGCCTCATACTTGTGGCAATTTAACCATCCAAGGGGGTTAATTAAGCTTTTTTGCGTTGCTGACAAAATAACACCCCCGTGTCTTTTCAAACGCCAAAATATTATAAATTTTTTTCCGGGGGGTTAACCCTAAATTTTCCAAGCAAAATGGTTAATTACAATTTTATCCTTCTTTTTTGTGGGAAAAAACCACCAATTTTAAAAAACACGCTACAATACCATTTATTTTTGGGCGTTCAATTCTTTTGCCAATTTACATCCGGGGGTTAATTTAAAAGCGTTGTTTTGCTGGTGGGGCTGCCCCAAAAAAAAACCGTCTTTTTCAACGCCAAAATATATAAATTTTCATGTAGCCTAATTCACAAGCAAAGGTTAATTACAACTGTATCTCTTGTTGTGTGGGGTAGAAAACAGCAATTGTTAACACGCTACAAAACCCAACTAGTTTTGCGGCTCAATTCTTGGCCAATTTACATCCGGGGGTTAAATTAAGCGTTGTTTTGCTGGTGGGTGTGAAAAAAATTTAAACCGTCTTTTCCAACGCCAAAATATATAAATTTTTCTGTAGCCTAATTCACAAGCAAAGGTTAAATTACAAACTGTATCTCTTGTTTGTGTGGCGTAGAAAACACGCCATTGTAACACGCTACAAGCTACTATTTTGTGGGGCTCAATTCTTTGGCGCAATTTACATCCAGGGGTTAATTAAGCGTTGTTTTGCTTGGTTTTGCTGACAAAAATAAACCGTCTTTTTCAACCCAAAATATATAAATTTTTCCTGTGGCCTAATTCACAAAGCAAAGGTTAATTACAACTGTATCTCTTGTTGTGTGGCGTAGAAAACACGCAATTGTAACACGTACAAAGATACTATTTTGTGGGGCTCAATTCTTTGGCGCAATTTACTCCAGGGGTTAATTAAGCGTTGTTTTGCTGGTTTGCTGACAAAATAAACCGTCTTTTTCAAAACGCCAAAATTTTAAATTTTCCTGTGCCTAATTCACAAGCAAAGGGTTTTAATTACAACTGTATCTCTTTGTTGTGTGGCTAGAAAACACGCAATTGTAACACGTACAAAGTACTATTTTGTGGGGCTCAATTCTTTGGCGCAATTTACATCCAGGGGTTAATTAAGCGTTGTTTTGCTGGTTTGCGGGACAAAAAAAAAACCGTCTTTTTCAACGCCAAAATATTACTTTTTTTCCTGTACCTAATTCATGTCCGAAGGAAATTAAGCCTGTTTGTGCTTTTACATTTAGTAAAACTAAACAGTGTTTTTAAACGACACATTACAAGTAAATTTTTCCCTTTGGCCATTGTGGAGCGCAATTTATATCCAAGGTTACCCAAGCTTGTTACTGGTTCATTTGGAGTCAATAACAGGGTGTATATCATATAAAAGATATCATTATCAAACAGTGTCTGTACATTTTAGAACAAACAGATGTCAGACAGAGGGGTGGCAGGCTCTGCACCTGCGAGTGGCAGTGGCACAAACATTCCTGGAACAGCCCAGGTCGCAGCACAGCAAGGGGACGCCCGCAGCAGGGGTCACTCGGTGAGGCCACAACGGGCCCGCTGTCATCTAGCGGCCGTGTGTTTTTCAGCAACCCAAGGTTCTTGATTGGTTGACTATGCCCATCCTCTTCTCCCAGATGACATCTGAAAACCACACCCAAGAGTCGGTGGGAACCTCAGACACAACCATTGTTGGCATGGCCCGGAGCGGGTCAGCGGCCCTCACCTGTCCTCAGCCCGCCTCTTGTCCCATTGGGTTTCCCTCAGCCAGAGATCTACTATGTGGTCTGGGCTCACGCCACTATATAGCGAGGATGAACAATTTGAGGAGGGCAGTCAGCAGCTACGTGGCAGCAAAGAAATGGGGCCAATATCGCCTGCTTCTTGCAGTTAGGCGGCAAAGTATAGATGTGGAGAGTGGCAGGGTGAGGTCATGTTGTGAGAGGTCAAGCCTCGGCATACCAAGACCGGTGATGGAGGACAGCAGTGACGATGAAACACAAATAGATGATGATGTAGCCGACCGCACTTGGGAGCCGGGTGAGGAAAAAGGGCTTCATCATCGTCAGAGAAGAGGGCGTCAGCTTGCGCTTCAGGCAGCAGCGCAGCCGCAAGTGGGTCGTGTGGCCGTGAGTCAGCAGGATAGCAGCAGTGTGAGGTCGGGAGCTAAGCGGCCACGGGGTAAAAAAACCCGCTTCGCAGGTCCAAGAAAGTACAGCCAGGGGCTCAGCGAGGCAGCGGGGCAGTATTACTCAGTGCGGAGCGTTGGCGGTAAAATCCGGATACTCGCGGTGTGGCAAGTTCTTTGCAAAAGACACCGGAGGAGCCGAATATGGTTATATAGTAGAATCGGGGTGGCAAAAGTGAAAGCGGGGGCCAGGGAGCTAACGTTGGCACCACGGCCCCTGCGTCAACATATGCAGCGTCACCATCCGGTGGCCTGGGAAGAAACGTGGCTCAGATGTGGTGGATCCCCCAGAGCCCCCAGGGGCAGCATCCCCATTGCAGCCAGTCAAGGCTCCACCACCTCTGCAGAAGGGAGCTGTTTCTCTTTGACATCATCTCCCGGTCAGATGCTCCTGCTCCTCCTACTCATGGCGCCAGCAGTCGTTCAGCGAGGCGATTGGCCCAAAAGAGACAACAGTATGCGTCCAACCATCCTCAGGGGCAGCCAAACTGACCGGCTCCTGTCCAAGTTGTTGGTACTGCAGTCCCTCCCTTTCCAAATGGTGGACTCTGAACCGTTCAGAGAAACTAATGGCTTGTGCCGAGCCAAGATGGAGAGTTCCAAGCCCTAATTTCTTTTCCAAAAAGGCAGTACCAGCACCCTTTATAAATATGTAGAACAGAAGGGGTCCCGTCCTTGAGCTTATCGGTTTGTTCCAAGGTGCACGGCGAGCGCGGACGTCTGGAGCTGTAACTACGGTCAGGGCCAGTACATGTCCTTTAGGCCCACTGGGTGAATGTGCTTCCGCCCAGGCACACCAACAACTTGGACAGGAGACGCCGCTTTCTCCTCCACATTGTCAAAACTGCTGCACCTGTGCCAATGTCCGCCTCCCCCTCCTCCCCCACCACCACCATCTCAGCATCCCCAAGTACTGCTCCATCAAACCCATGTGTAGGGCACAGCGGTGTCACGCAGTTCTCACCTGGCTTGCCTGGCGAACGAAGTCACACAGGGGAGGAAACTGCTCCGCGTCATGCAGCAAGAAATCGATGTGTGGCTTTCTCCGCGCCAACTGCAAATCGGAACCATGGTGACGGACAATGGGAGGAACATGGTGTCCGCTGCAAACCCAGGAGGGATGGGTTTCCCTGTGCCTGATGGCGCACGTGTTCAATCTGGTTGTGAAAAGGTTTTCCCGAAGTCTTCCACCGATCTTCAGAAATTCTGAAAATGGCCAGGAAACTGTGCATGCACTTTATCCATTCGTACAAAAGCCAGGAACACCCTCCTCAAGTTGCCCGCGGGAGACGGGCCTCCCCAACACACTCTGATATGCGATGTTTCCACCCGCTGGAAAACCAGCCTGCACATGTTGGACCGATGTATGAACAGAGAAAGGGCCCTTAAAAGATTTTTTGATGATCCAGGCAAGACAGAAGTACTTTCCCCCGTGTAACTTTGATGTCAACCAGTGGCAGCTCATTGCGTTTACACCTGCCGTTTTTTGAGGGGCCATTCGAGGAGGCGACGTTATTTGTCCCGTGCCAGGGGGTACGGGATGAAAAACATCATTCCACTGCTTCATGTCCTGGGAAAAAGATGCTGAAAAATCTGTCTGGGGAGGGGGCTGGGGGACGTGGCGGGGCTACATCTCGTGGCCACAATTTAGTCCGGTGGGGGGCTTAAAAAAAGGGGGAGGAGGACATTGGAGCAGAAGCATTGTCTGGTGAAATGAGTGGATTTTCTACCCAGGTGACAAGAGAGGAGGAGCAGAGCACTGGAGGAGGGGATGGAGATGAGGAAGACGAGGCAGATGACCCCCAAGGGACCGTGGCAGTATAAGTGGAAAATGGAGGCAGGGAGCCCCTCGGGGTCACTTGTGCAGATGGCCCACAGCATGCTTATTTTGCCTGGTAGTGACAGCCGAAATAGTCAGCATCTGGCAGGGGATGACTTTTTGGCTTTCCACCCTATAGGACCCTCCCTACCGGTCAAAATGGGAGCCTTTTTCCCCGGGTATTGAGAGGGAAGACAAACTCAAATAAATATAGGGAAATCCCCCGTAATCAGTTGGCTGCTGCCTCTGTGCGGCATCGTCCCTCCCCGGACAGGGCTGACCGGGGGGTTCCGCAGGGCTAACGTACTACTGCCGCGGCCTTGCTGGGGAAGGTGGGGGGGGTAGGAGCAGTACCAGCTCCATCAGTAGTAACCTAAGTCTGGAGTCACTGATGAGCAGCTTCCTTCACCCCCTAGTGGAAGGGGGTCGCCAGCAGCAAACAGCAGGACCTGGAGCATCCCTGAACCAACAGGTTGTGGCCTTCTTTGGGCAACACTCTGCCACCTCAGTTAGAAAAATCCGCTGGACTACTGGGCAGCCAAACTGGATGTGTGGCCGCAACTTGCCGAGTTTGCAGTGGAGAAGCTGTCCTGCCCGGCCAGTAGTGTGGCATCAAGCGGGTGTTCAGTGCGGGCGGGGGCCATCGTTACCCCAAGGGGAACCCGCTTGTTTCCCCGGGAAATGTGGAAGACTGACCTTTGTCAAGATGAATCAGGCGTGGGGTCGGCCAGGATTTCCACACACCCAATGCCTTAGGCGTCAGGGCTGGGTTCAAATACCTGCCTCACCACTATTCTGATGCCGCCACCCGCCTGATGCCACACATTGCTGCCAGTTTTCCCATCTGCCTACCACATCTTTACCAGGGACTGGTATTTTGCCACCCACCTCAACAAATCTGTCATTGTGCACTCTTGGGCCTCATGCTGCTGCTGCTGTTGCTGTTGCCGTGACATCCACACTGTGTCATTGTGCCACTGTCTGACCTCATGCTGCTGCTGTGGCTGCTGCCATGTCCTCCACACTGTGTCATTGTGCCACTGCCTGACCTCATGCTGCTGCCGCGGTGACCTCCGCTCTCAGTCATTGTGCCACTCTGTGGCTTCCTCCTTGTTTAGCCAGATCCAGAATGTCATTTTGGGCCCCTGCCTGATCTCATGCTGCTGCTGTCGTGACCTTCCACACTGTATTTCCCCTTGTGGGCCAACCTGTGGCCTAAATATTTACTGTTTAGGGCCGCCTCCCAGAATTTTTCCATTGTGGGCCAAAATGTTGCCTGATCTTATCCCCTGCTGCCCGCCGTGAAACCCCCACCCCTGTGTGATTGTGCCACTCTGTGGCCTAATACTGTTTTGCCGCCTCCAAATATCATTGTGCCACTGCCCCGATCTCATTTCTGCTGCTGTCGTGACCTCCACACTGTATCATTGTGCCACTCTGTGGCCTAATACTGTTTTGCCGCCTCCAGAATGTCATTGTGCCACTGCCTGATCTCATGCTGCTGCTTTCGTGACCTCCACACTGTTTCATTGTGCCACCTTTTGTGGCCTAATATGTTTAGCGCCTCCCCGAATGTCATTGTGCCACTGCCTGATCTCATGCTGCTGCTGTTGTGACCTCCACACTGTGTGATTTGTGCCCCTCTGTGGGCTTCCTCCTGTTTTTTCAAACCCCCAGAAATGTCCCTTGTGCCACTTTCCTGACCTCATACTGCTGCCGCCGTGACCTCCGCTATCAGTCCCTTGCCACTCGGGCTTCCTCGTGTTTTGCCACCTCCAGAATGTCATTGTGCCACTACCTTACCTCATGCTGCTGTGGCTGCCCCCCGTCACCTCCACACTCTGTCACTAATGTTGCCACCTGAGCTCTCAGCTTGTTTTTTTTTCCCGCTTTTGCTGGCATGACTTTATCAGGCTACATTCCCCCTTGAAGTTTTTTTGGTTAGTTTTGCCCTCTTAAAAGTGCCCAGGGAATTTTATAGTGAAGCGATTCTAAGAGCGGCGGCAGTCATCGGCGTGTCATACTAAAACACAACATTGTATGAAGACCAAACCAAGCTCCCTCTGCATATTTAAGCATGGCACAACGTTCTACAGCACCCTGCACAACGTTCTACAGCACCCTGCAGGCTCTGTGCAGCCTGGAAATAGCTGCTTTTTAATGCAATTTTGTGCCGAAGTAATTCGGACGGAAAAACAAAATTTTTTCGAAAATTCGTCGAAGTGACCGAATCGAATTTTGAGAAATTCGCCCATCTCTAGTAAAGACTTATCAATTTGGCAGTCTGTTGCATTCTAAACTGAGAATTTTAATATTTAAATTTTTATGTTAATATAATTTGTTTTCCACCATTTTCAGTTTTTTTTAATTTGGGAGCAAAAATCCAGTGGGTAAGCGTAGATTTTCAAACATGGTCTTTAAAAATTTGGTTTTGCAGGTTCTTTTTTCCTCCAAAGCAGGACTAAGTAAAAAAAAAAAAAGGAAAAGTTTTCCCCAGTAAATACCAGGCCTGAAAAGGCCTTAATGACCAGCTACTTTTTTTTTAGTTTTTGCCTCCCTGTGTTTCAACAGTCGTATGAGAACTTCCTTTATGTAGAAGAAATTTATTTCATGTGGTCATAGTTTAAATTTACATATAAATCACTACAAAATGTAGAAAAAAAATACAGTATGAACATAAAAAATGTTTTTTTGCATTTGCTTTTTTTACACCATTTATATTTCACACTAAATAACCTTTTATATTATTTTTTTTGAGAAATCTACAATCAGAAAATAAAAAAAACTAAGAAGAAAATATGTATCATATGTATAGTGACAGATTTCCTTTAAGCAATAGTTCATTCCCATTAATAGTCAGCAGTGCAGTCAACAGCCAAAGCAGGTTCTATGTCCATGTCATCCATTGTATATACCATTACATCTATTTCTGTTTAAGAACACCCCAATTTGTACATAATGGTGCATCTATTTGTGGGAAAAGGTTAAAGTGTTTCTTCTGACAAATATTTATTAGTATATGTAGCTTATAGGGTTAAAGAACATACCAGGACCATTAAAATGTAAAATGGAACAGAATGCTTTCAGAATTGTGCACGGTAGCTCTACATAATGACTGTCAATCAGGAGGTGTAACATGTAGCAAGCACATGGTGAATTTGTTTTGAAACTTCTTCGTTTCATTCTGACCCATAACTTTTTTCTCTTCAGTGGACGATTCTTCCACCAGCTCAGGGTGACTGCTATTTGGACCCCTTGTGCTCCCTCGTATGCAAATCTCCTCCTGGTCTGGTGGGAGAGCAATGTCGTCTTTTCTGAACAATATCAAGAAGTACAGGAACACATTCTATTTTGGGGCCGCTATATCGATGATGTGATTATTTTCTAGACTGGGTCTGATGTTTCTTTTAATCAATTTGATTCTGACTTGAACGTCAACTCTATCGTTCTGCACTTTACCTCTACCATCCACTTTCAAGAGTTTGTCTTCCTTAATGTCCTTATTAAAAAGGGACAGGGGGGTCTCCCTGAGAATACCTTATTTAGAAAACCTACAGCCAGCAATAGCCTTCTCCATTGGGAAAGTGCTTATCCATATCCTTTACAATGTGGTATACCAAAAGTCCAATACATCAGGGTCCGTCGGAATTTTTCCACTCTAGCCTCCTTTAAAGAAGAGGCTGATACACTGAGGGCCAGATTCAGAGAAAGAGGTTATTCACATAACATCTTAAAGAAGGCCTATGATTGGGCTTGTCAAGCAGATCGTACCTCTTTACTACAAAAACAATGCCATCCTAACAAAGATAGCAAGCTTAGAATCATTGGCACTTTTGATAGTGCATCCCAGTCAATTAGAAGAATTATCACCAATTTTTGGACCATCCTGCAACAGGATTCTATCTTGTCAGAATTTATTGCACCCTCTCCTCTGATTACATTCTAGAGGGGTAATAATATAGGGGATTCTTTAGTGCACAGTTATTTTGTTCCACCTAACCCTGAACATACTTGGCGACATAGCAAGGTTACAGGCACTTTTAAATGTGGTAGCTGCAAAGCTTGCAAGTTCAATTCTAAATCTTTGCGACTGGAAAAAGATGTTAACTATTGGGATATGCCAACTGCAAGACTAAGGGGGTTGTATATCAAGCGTCTTGTAATTGTTCATTAATGTATGGACGAGAGTTTAGACGAAGGATCCTGGAACACATCGATGACATCCAACATATGGCCAAACATATGAATACTGTGCACTGTAGTAATCCCCTTGCCATATCTTTTTCAGTGATTGAAGTAGTGACCACTTCTCCACGCAAAGGAAATTTTGACAGAAAAATTCTCCAAGGGGAGACTAATTGGAATCTTCCGGTTGAAGACTTTACATCCTCTTGGCCTTAATGATTATCTTTCTTTCATGTCGTTTATTTGAATTTATAATTAAAATCAATTTTTTTTTTCTCTTCTTGTACTGTATCATACTTTTATTATTTATATCATTATTCTGATATCATTTTTGATATGCTAACTCCTACTCCATCATAGTCTTACCTTTTGACTTTATGGGGTTGCAGGCTATCGTTAGTTCTCTCTAGTTGTTAATTGAATCTCTTTTATAGTTTGCTTTGGTATTTGTCATTGTAGTGTGTTGTATACTTTGATTCCCCTTATGGCTACAATGTTTTTTGTTTATTGTTTATTCTGGCAGAATCGCTAATTTGGGCTCATGCTTGATTGTGTATGGGAATATCCCTGTATCGCGCCAATGCAACTATTTTGCGCCTCTGCGTTCCACCATTGTAAAAGTCATCATGGTATCTATGTACTGCGCATGCGCGATTACTTCGCGCACGCGCGCTCCATCCTGGGGAGTACCACCAATGCTTCCTTCATACTGCTCATGCGCGTCTATATCGCACAGACGCAATTCATTACAGGTGATGCTCACACCCGCTTCTCCACAGGTGAGTTCAACTGCAATAATTTTATTTAAAGCGAGCTGATTCCCATTTCTATGTCTGCCCATCTATCATCTGATTCTTCTTGGTAGCAGTATCATATCACGACATCTCCACTTTACTTTGAGGTCTTCCATGCAGTCTTCTTAAAGGAAATAACTTCTTTGTTAACCTCTTGGTTTCTATCTTCGCTGTAAGTGTTCCCTGATGAACCCAGATAATTGCTGGGGGAAACGCGTTGGAACTTAGAAGCATTTATTTGTGCAGCATCTGTATACTGTGTATCTTGATCTTGTGGTGGTCTTTATATCATTATTTTGTGACCATCACTCTATTCTGTACTTGTCTTGTTGTTGCTCTTAGATAGTCTCCTTTTTTCCATATATATTTATTTAGGGTTAGGGTTATTTAGGGTTGGGCAGTCGTAGGTTACTGTGTGGGGACGGGTTCCCCACTTTCTTTTATAGGTAGTTAGCGTGTAGGGTTAAATAGGGTCTCTTTAAGACCTTTTCTTTTATTGCATATCAGTAGAAGTTACGTTTTAGTATGTTTGTCTGAAGGCATATTGCTCTTTTGGTAATTTGTGCGGTTTCATTGCTTATGCTGGGCATTTCTAACTTGGGGGTTTGTTTGTCCTTTCCCCTATATCTGTAAAGGATATTTATGTGTTTGTTTGGTGTAACAAGTAACCATCGGGCCTTATATGGGGACTTGTAATAGGTTCCCCCTCTACCATGACAACCTTAGCAGTAGTATATAAAAGCTTTTGAGTAGTTTTGCTTGAAGGGGGCCTTGTTTGGTTCAACACCTGAATCCAAACTTTTTCTCTAACCCTATTCCTAGCATAGCCATAACCATAAAGCTAAATCTAACTTAGGGTTAGTGCTTTGTAATGGGCTTTAGGGGATTACTTAGGGCCACATGTATGAAAACTGTCTTGGTCTAAAACTAACTTTGTTGCCCATAGCAACCAATCAGAGTGCACCCCTCTTATTTCTCCAGAGCACTATATGAAATGAAAGGGGCGCTCTGATTGGTTACTATGGGCAACAAATTGAGTTTTAGACCAAGACAGTTTTCATTCATGTGGCCCTTAGTGGTCGAATGATGCAACACTCCCATTGTGGGTTAACTTCACTTCAGATGTTCCATACGATGCTTTCTTTACCATAGATTCAATGATCTGGTAAATGGAAGTGACATTGGGTTAGGATTGCAGTTATGGTCAATTGTTTGGCAGTTTTCCTCAAATATTGATTTGGGCAGAGACACACCAAAATTCTTAACTGTGGCCCAAATTCAAAGCACAACACTATTACAATATTATAGTGTGCAGAGTTATGTTAAAGCACAGGGACAGACCACACTAGGATATCATGACACACAGATAAAGGAAGAACAGAAGGACGCATTGTATACTGTGACATCACAGTATAGGGAAAAGAACATATAATGATGTTACATGCAGACATTATAATGTCCAAGAAAAGTAATGCAGTGATGTCATAACACAGGAATTAAGCTGCATCTTAGATCTCAATGGAAAGGGGGCAAACTGAATTGCTGAACCTCATAGCCATAGATGCCAACTCTCCTCCTTTTGCAGGGGGTCCCGCTAATGGGGGTTCTTCCCCCGCCACCCCGGCAGAGTTGGCGAACCTCCCGCCGCCAGCAGGCAGCGGCCGTTCTTTAAATGATCGCGGCGACAGAGTAGCACTGGTGCGCTACTTTGGTGCCGCCAGGCTGCTCCTACAGGCGGGTGAAGCGGCCGCAGCGGCCGCTCACCCGCGCGGCGTGCTTCACCGACTTGTGTGGCCGCAGCCGCACAGTCAGTCAGCAGCTGCACGCTCTGTACAAGGAGGAGGCAGGAGGGATCGTTCCCCTCCTCCCCCTGTATGTACAGCGCCGGTGTGCGCTGTACATACACATCAGCGTCGCAGGGGGTGTGACGTGCGACTGCACACTCCCCCTGCGACGCTGAGTCGGTCGGCCGGGAGATGTCCGGAGCTGGCCGCGCTACAGGGAGCCTGGTGAGGTAAGTGGCTTTTATTATATTATTTTTATTAGCTAAAGGGGGGCTCTACCTGGCTAACAAAGGGGGGCATCTACCTGGCTAACAAAGGGGGCATCTACCTGGCTAACAAAGGGGGGCATCTACCTGGCTAACAAAGGGGGCATCTACCTGGCTAACAAAGGGGGGCATCTAACTGGCTACAAATTGGGCTCTACCTGGCTACAGAGGGGGCTCTACCTGGCTACAGAGGGTACATCTACCTGGCTAAAGGGGGCATCTACCTGTCTACAAGGGGGCATCTACTTGGCTACAAGGGGGCATCTACCTGCCTGTAATGGGCACTACCTGATTATGGGGGGCTACTACCTGGCTATAAGGGTATCTACCTGGCTTTCTTCCAAAGCCATTATGCAGTTAGGTGGAGTAGGTGTGGCTTTTTAAGGGGCGTGGCACACCAACAAGATGGGTGTGTCCGTGCAATTATATTGCCGTGGTGCGCGTAGCGCGCCGCCCTATTCAATCTCCTGCTTTTCCACTTTCAAAAGTTGGCAACTGTGATCATAGCAGCTGATAAGCCTACTACTCTGGCAGCTATAACCATGCTGTCAATAGAGACAACATTATACATGAGCATTCTGGCCAATCATGACCCAGCAGAAAAATTAAATGACATCCAGAGAATAAAACTTGACTGTTATTTCCAAAATTAAAAGATAATCACACACGATAGTCCAAATGATTTATGATACATACAAAATGCATTAGTGTGGATCGTGTATACTTTGGACTATCCTTTGCACCAGGTTGTCACCACATAAACAGTCCAATTGCTGAAAAAATATGGTGCTTACTACTTTCTTTATTCTCCTACAGTAGAGATGTTTGTAAGGACCCCCACTAACTACACCCCTGATAACATAACCTCATTAAAAGGGTTTTCCCATCTGGCTGTTTCTCTTGGCTGTTGCTTATCACACAAAACATAAATACAAGGTCCTACTTCCAGCTCAATGGCTGGACAATACACTGTGACTCCGTTGCTCTTCATAGCCAGCTTCAGGCTCCCACTTCCTGTTCTGGCTGGGGGCGATTCTATAGCAGTGATTGATATTTCAGCTCTACTATTCCCAAGTGATCTTGATGAAGAGGTTTTAATAGCAGGACAAGGCTTTGACTGGCCCAAGGAGGAACAGGGGAAACCCCAGGTGGTTTGCTTAGGTATGGCAGACCTGGAGCTACAATACTTTTAAACTGGATTTGCATTATTGGGAAATGAAAAGAAAAAGAGGCAAAAAGCAAGAGTAAGAGTCTAAGAGGCATGTAAAGTAATGTACAACAGCTGTAGGGTGACCAGCAGAAATAACTCTATCTGTGGGCCCCAGAATCAACTCCGTTGGTAGGCCTTTAGAAGTAACTCCATCGGTGGACCCTAGGCTCACCAGTCTGACACTGAGCAGGACACAAGAGTATAAAGCTCTAAAGGTTTGTCAGTAATAAACAACAGAAACGTGGTAGATAATCTAGAAAACCTCTTGTCACAAAGCACAAGCTACGCACTGTTCTGGCTCAGAAATTAAACAAAATCAGAACAGCAATATCTTTTGTGATAATCTTTATTCAACCTGGCCTACAAGTTTAAAGCTTAATAAATGTGGTGGGAATATCCCTTTAATATGGTACAAACAAGTCTTTTTAAACCAATACAATGCAGAGGGCATTATCCTCACATTAGCCAGGGGCACCATCAGGGCAGTATTGGCAGCACTGACCAAATGTTTTAAAAGCGGTCTCCAATAAAGGAGCTGGTAACGGGCAGAGGGGCACAAAGACTTTAGTTATATGGGAGACTGAAATTACTAATTGCAGCTCTGCCATCATCACACTAGATCAGGTGTCTTCAAACTGTGGCCCTCCAGTTGTTGGGAAACTACAACTCCCATCATGCATTTATATAATAGATAACAGTGGGCATGATGGGAGTTGTAGTTTTCCAGCAGCTGCAGGGCAGTAGTTTGAAGACCCCTGCACTAGAAGAATGCAGAATAAAAAACATGGATGGAAATTAATTCTCATATTTAATTTTAGATTTTACCAGACCTAAAAAAAAAAAAAAAATTACAGCAGAGTTTTAAAATGGTAACAATAAAACTTAGGAAGAATAGAGGAAGAGAAATATTCATCTCTGCCCTTTGCCTGATGCTGCTAGTGATGTGCATTTTGCAGGAGAATCAGTATCAAAGGATGAACATTTATCCAACTGTTGTTCTTGTTTTTTTTCTCCCTAAAAATTCTTAAAACAACAAGAAATGTTGGGCAGTTTTCTCTTTGTTAAATCTTGTAATAAATATCAAATGCCTGCAAGTCATGTCAGGCTGTTTCTCCTCTGTCAAACAAAGTGCATTACTTGATCCTCCGGGAGAATACCTGGTGATTATACGTCAAGAGAAACACATCATTTCAGATCACAGTTTCTGTCATTTAGAGATGATTCACAAACTAACGTCTGGGGGAAAGTTTTCTGTTTTACAGCGTGGTGTGACAGACATTGCAGACAAAAACTCCACCAGGTTACAGCTGCTGATTTGGATACAGCATGTATTGCTTGTTAAGGTGATAACAGGAGGTTTCAATGTCATCCTAAAAATTAAGTCGGGGAGAATTCTTAAAGCATATACAAGGAAAAGAGGATAGGTTGTTTAGAATAAGCAATCAGATTCCGGCATCCATTTTTAGTAGCTCCATGGACGACCTGACTGATTTCTTTGAGCCACTCTTGCACACGACTTGATAAATTATCATAATTTATATGAAGTGTAGACTTATAAGAGGCACAAATGCATCTTTTTTCTTATTTAACTGCAATCAGTCAGTTTTCAGAGAAACTTCCATAAAAAAGGAGTGTTTTTGTTAAAACCAATATTCCTGGAAAACAGTTTTTTTAAATTTTCTGTAATTTGTTTTTCTTTTTGGCTGTCCTATGCAATTAAAATGACATTTTAAATATTGTCCTTCACTAGCTAAAGTTAAAACATCTGAATGGAAGACCAATGGTAGACTAATTTCAATTTACTTCAGCTGCTACTTATCTCTATATAGTCTCATTACAAATAGCAGGTAATCACATAATGACTGCTCAATTGTTCTCTTGACAGTGATAGAGAGGATTAGACTAGACCACTCAGTCATTAGGCAATGACCAGCAAAACCTAAATAATAGGTTAATCTTTTTTCTGAACTAGGCAGGGGGTTTCTATACACATATCAGGTGCTGCTATAATTTCAGTGGCGCAAATGATATGCAATAGCCCCGCGGCAGATCTCTGCCTCCTAAAATACACCCTAAATATGCGCAAAAGTCCCACAATACACTGTATGAACTTCCCAATAGCCAGACCAAAAGAAGGGTCATCAAGCTATATCAAGGTAGAAGGATCATCAAGCTATATCAAGATCAAGATATATAGTTTCTCACAAATGTGAGTGCACCCCTCACATTTTGGTAGATATTGTATTATATCTTTTCATGGGACAAAACTAAAGATATGACACTTTGATACAATGTGAAGTAGTCATTGTACAGCTTTTACAACCGTGTATATTTGAAGTGCCTTCAAAATATCTCTCAGCCATCAATGTCTAAACCACTGGCAACAAACGTGAGTACACCCCTAAGTGAAAATGGACAAATTGCGCTCAATTTGCCATTTTCCCTTCACGGTGTCATGTGACTTGTTAGTATTGCAAGGTCTCAGGTGTGACTGAGGAGAAGGTGTGCTAAATTTGTTGTTATCGCTCTCACATTCTCTCATACTGGTCACAGGAAGTTCAGCAATGCACCCCATGATAAAGAACTTTTTGAGGATCTGAAAAATTTTTTTTGCTCTACATAAAAATTGCCTAGGCTATAAGGAGACTGCCAACACCCTGAAACTGAGCTGTAGCATAGTGGCCAAGATCATATAGTGGCTTAATAAGACAGGATCCACTCAAAACTGGTCTCATTATGGTCAACCAAAGAAGTTGAGAAGATCAATGTCATGAGTGCTGCCAGCATTGCTGCAGAGGTTAAAGGGGTGGAGGGTCAGACAGTCAGAGCTCAGACCATATTCTGCACACTGCATCAAGTTGGTCTGCATGGTTGTCATCCAAGAAGAAATCTTCTTCTAAAGATGATGCACAAGAAAGCCCACAAACAGTTTGCTGAAGACAAGCAGACTAAGGACTTGGATTACTGGAACCATATCCTGTGTTCTGATGAGACCAAAATAAACTTATTTGGGTTAGCTGGTTTCAAGCGTGTGTGGCGCCAACCAGGTGAGGTTGTGTCTTGCCTACAGTCAGGCATGGTGGTGGGAGTGTCATGGTTTGGGGATACATGAGTGCTGTTAGCTATGGGAGGCTACAGTTCATTGAGGGAACCATGAATGCCAACATGTTTTGTGACATACTAAAGCAGAGGATGATCCCATCCTTCAGAAACTGGCCCACAGGAAAGTATTCTAACATGATAACGACCCCAAACACATCTCAAGATGACCATTACCTTCCTAAATAAAATGAGGATAAAGATCCTGCACTGGCCAAACAGGTCTTCAGACCTAAACCCTATTGAGCAACCCTATTGGAGCATCCTCAAATGGAAGGTAGCGGAACACAAGGTCTCTAACCTCCACCAAATCTATTATGTCATTATGAAGGACCGAAAGGGTCCATGGTTTGTGGATTTAGAAACCATCTCAAAGTCGACAGGCCACCATCCCTGTAGACTTTAACAGAAAATCCATTCAGCAGTCCAAGCTGAACGGATTTTCTGCCGGACTTTTTTTACACTGCTGGCATTCCGAAAAACTTAGAACATACACAATCTTCCGCCAAGATTTCAGCCGTAAGGTGTGCATTTCGATGGTTGAGGGAGAGGAGTAAATCCGCAAACCATGGACAGAACGATCCCCTAAAACCATGCAAAAGATGAAAAATACTGTCCGGATTCTAAAACAGAATAGGACCGGTATTTTGTGTATGCCGTGTGGATGCACCCGAAGAGGATTTCAGTGGATGCAACCTTTGAAGCTCTAGTGAACTTCATGTCCAAGAGAGTTAAGGCAGTGCTAGAAAATAATGGTGGCCGCAAAAAATATGGAAACTTTGGGTACAATTTGTCAATTTTTTACTTCCAGAGGTATACTCACTTTTGTTGCTAGAAGTTTAGATATTGATTGCTGTGTGTTGAGTTATTTTGGGGGCACACCAAATTTACACTGTGACAGTTTACAAGCTGTACACTGACTACTTTACAATAAATCAAAGTGTAATATATTCAGTGTTGTCCCATGACAAGATATAATACAATATTTACAAGTGTGAGAGATGTACTAACTTTTGTGACATACTGTAGGTTTGTTTCTAAGTTGAATTTCTATGCCAAAACATGTACACTTATGTAATGTAACTTCCGTCAAATTTGGACAATGCAGGGACCAGTTTACACCCCTTCTACATTTGTTTTGCTGTCTGTGTTTAGCAGATTTCACCTCACTTTCTGCCTCTCATTAGCTCCTCTGGCATGCTGGCACATGTAGTTCTACAACTAGTCACTGTGGAACATGGAATAAAGTCCGTTTCCCAAATCAGAAACCCGTTAAAAAACTTTACTTACACACCGATACAATCAGTACATGGGAGGTATGGCATGCTGGCACTTGCAGTTCCACAACTACAAATGCCAGCATGCCACCTTATACTAACAATAATTGTTAACAATAAGAACAGACCTGCCATGCTGAAGACAACAGATAAGAGCGCCGTAAGTGAGAGGTGCTGCGCTGGCCTAAAGATAGAGGTTCCCAGTGCAAGGCAGGTGGGTGGGAAAGTAGAAAGTAAAAAAGAGCTGCTGTGCTGTTGTAAGTCGAGGACTGCCTGTATTTATACAGTTTATCCCTTAGATTGCTTATAGTCACTTATAGCCCCATATTCTCAGTTCATGGTGACATCAAGGACACATTTCCCTAGAATGCAGCAATCACAACACAATGTTTACTCAAGTTACAATGGCCTATGGATACCATATTTTCCACATACAATGGTCTTTTCTTGGACATTGTATCTTAAAGTCACCACCATTGTTACAGACACTGCCAATCTCTGGAACATGTGATCGACTAAAAAACCCAACCAATAGTTATGAACATTTTGGGCAACATGTATGAGCGGGGTTGAACCAGTTATCAGGCATGCTTTGAGCCAAAAAACCTGTTGCATTAACCTATGCCTAAATCTAGGCATGCTGCGATAGACCAAACACTTTTGTATGTTCCAATTCTAAGTGGTTGTGTCGCACTAGATCCGTACGACAAACAATATTTATGACTGTCACGAAAAAATGTCAATACCAATTTCATAGTGTTGCGGCTGAGAGAAATTTTGGTGAATACACTCTATATGCCACTTTTTGGTGCAGAAATGCATCTTGCAACGACACAGATTTATAGTGCTGTGAGACACTTTAAACCAGGCATCCTCAAACTGCGGCCCTCCACTGTTGGGAAACTACTTGTAGTTTCCCAACAGCTGGAGGGCCGCAGTTTGAGGATGCCTGCTTTAAACATACTGACCAATGCTAAGTAGTTTATTTGGTTAATAGGGGTGGGTATATAAGTGATATACTGTCTGGCACTTACTTATGGCCTCATCATGCCATCACCTGGACCATCATCATCTCTCATCACAGATGTATAATTATTATCCCCTGATGAACCATATCTTGGGGAAACGCGTCGGGACTTATGTCTGTGTTCTTTATGTATGTTACTGTATAATTTAGTTAGTTAAGGTGAGTCGCCGAGAGGTGGGGTCGCCCTTTTCGGGGCGAGTGCTCTATCTGGATAGGACTAGTATAAGTGATAGTGATAGTGCTTTTTCTATTATGGTATATACTGGTCCAATGGGGCAAGGATCTACTGTGACAAGGTCTTCAGAAACGTGAGTTTTTTGACCACATTTTCCTCCCTCTTATAGGGGCACTTCTCCCTGCTAATAGGTATTTGGTACAATGTCTTTTTTGCTGTGATTAGCTAGACATTGTCCACTTGCTTTTGTATTTAGGTACTGATATACACCGGGTACTTTATACATATACAGTTGCAAATTTTATAGTGGCTATATGTGTGAGGCCATTTTTATATATTAAGGTTAATTATTTTAATGCATATCTATTAAAGATTATTGTTTTAGGATTTTTTCTTTTTGATCTGTGAGACGGTTTTCTATATTCCTATTATTATCTCTTTTTTCTGTGAGTTATACTGACCAATGCTACCCTAATTTACTGAGAAGCATGGCTGTCAAGGTGGTGCCACCTTTCATACATGCCCCTCTTTATGTGTAAAACCCCAGTATTAGTAAAGTGCATGCAGTGATTGGCGGTCTAGTAGTTCCTCTCTACATTACTGAGCAGGAATACATGTCCTGTACTGCTCTTTACATGTACCCGTATGAGTGGCTCCTTTGGGCACCAGGTGAGGTCAACATTTTCTTTTTTACTTGTACATTTTGCATAGTGTACATGATGCAAGAAAAGCTCCTTTGCTCAACATATAAAGTGATTCCAAGCTTCTAGCAGCAATTTCTGGATTAGTTATTTGCCTTATTTTCTTGAACCAATTCCTGAATGGGCCGTTTTACCAGGCACATTTTCCTTTCTCTTTGAGGTGCAGGTTTGAACGCGATAACGCATTGTCGCACTTTGTTATTTTATTAGTTATTTTGCCATTTTTGTGCACTACGAGGAAAAATAGTAAAACAAGAAGTTTAAAGGTCTGTTTTTCATTTTTTTTATTTTTTTAAAACAACAAATGTGGCACTTAAATAATTTTTATTATGTCACTTTTCTGTCACAGACATCGATATATAGATGATAAAACGTTTTAGAGTCATCGGGTGCAGAACTAAAAGTTAAAGTTTTGGGCTGTCAGTATTTTTAATAATATTTTATTGTGTGTTTTTACTATTATTTTATTTTACCTAATATGCCTCCCATAGATCACTTATTTGTTTTTTTTCTCAATTTCCCCTGTAATTGGGGTTGGTATATAAGCACCAGTTACAGGGAAAATACAGGAAGAAACAACCTGCGGTATTTACTTCAAAGCTGATCTGGGACTGTTTAGACCCAGAAAACCACAAGGAATGTATAAATCCTGGGTCAAAATAAAATATAACTTTTATTATGAAATTATTTTAAAAAAGTAGATATTCCCTAACAACCCTACATATACCCTTATATAAACTAAAGCTACCTAACCAAAAAAATTGGTGTGACCACCCTAATAAGGGCGCACCCAAACAGGAACCTAAACTGCACAAGCCCTAAAATGTCCTGCCAAGCTAGAATACAGATACACTAAGGGCCACATGTATGAAAATGTTTAGGTCTAAAACTCCCTCTTTTGCCCATAGGTTACTAACCTATGGGCAAAAGAGGGAGTTTTAGACCTAAACAGTTTCATACATGTGGCCCTAATAGTTCCAAACTGGAACGGTTGTATATACTTTTCTCCTGGATTGGAGCTTGTTCAATGGGAATTTTCTAAAGTGATATTGCATTAGTGTATTTATTTACATCTCAGCCTATTTAGCCCTAAATATATTTTTCTCTTGTATTATGTCCTGTAATAGGTATTTTGCACATAGTGCTTAATAGATATATTGACATTATAGGCTTATGTTTGGCTATCTCTTTACCTTTTGGTCACTATATACCATTTAAATTAGTGTATCTGTATTCTAGCTTGAAAGGGAATTTTAGGGCTTGTGCAGTTTAGGTTCCTGTTTGGGGGGTGCCCTTATTAGGGCAGTCACTCCAATATTTTTGTTAGGTAGCTTTAGTTTGTGTAGGGGTATATGTAGCGTTGTGTATGTTAGGGAATGTCTACTTTTTAATTTCATAATAAAATTTATATTTTATTTTGTCCAGGATTTATACATTCCTTGTGTTTTTCTGTTTCCTATTACTTGTGTGACTGGGCACATTTATATAATTTTTGGGGTAGTCCCCACCGCGATATTGTCACTAAGGGTACTTAGAGGACAGGCAGGGACAGTAATAAATCATCTGTCTTCTTAGTGGAAAGCCAGTTATCACTGACAGCCAGCTCTCCACCTGTGCATCTGCACAGTTACTACAGAGCTGTGTTCTCTGCTAGGACTTTCCAGAATGTCCTTGCAGCAATATGCAGTCACTGCCCATATGTTTAAAGTCAACAGGCAGTCGGTAATAGGTTTAACTTTACTAATCATTATATTGGGTTAACATTTAAGGGCTTCATAACCAATTAACAGTATTCCATAGAGTTATAGTTTCATACAATAGTCATTCGGAACCAATTTGTATGTTTAAAGAACACTGTAATACCTAGAGAATGCTGTGTCTGTTTGCTCTCATGGTTGCTATATACTGCAGCTTTTAACTTTATTCTACCTACTAATAATTTTTTAAAGTTCATCTGCTTCTTTGCTCCAGTACCAACCTAACAGATAAAAAACAGATCTATTTGACCATTGACCAAACTTCTACCTTTCTAACATTTCTCATTTTTTTATTCAGCCATTTCAAATTTTAAAAAAAATTGAATCACTGTCTTCTATTTCTGCGTCTTGAAGCTCACGGTGATTTCTATTAAAGTTTAGTGACTGAACAAAAAGATTGTAAATACAGCATCTAGTACAATTCAAGTGATTTTCCAAAGGTTTAACCAAATTTGCTGAGGCGTATTTTTCCAAGTATCATCAACAAGACCTATTTAACTCTGAATTTTCTTACTAAGTGCTCCTTGCTGCTTGACCCGCATTGCTCATCAAGCCAGTTCATATCTCGGAGATCACATTAAGCTCAATTCTATCCTTCCTGTAGATCAGAACATTTTACATAAAAGCGCTATGTTACTTTTTTAAATGCCCCCTGTATTATTTAACAAATAAAAGCAGATCTTCTGAAATAAGCGTAGAATTGCACATTGGCAATAATAAAACCAATATCAAGGCAGTATCAAGCATGTAAAATAATCCATATTTTAATAACTTTGCAGATAATGTGGTAGAGTTTTTTTTTATAACTGACCCAGACTATGATTTTTTTTCTTAAAACAGTTTTTAGGTCTATTCAACCCAGAACTTGAGATATGATCAATGCAAATCCTTTACATCATTCAGATAATGTAGCAGATGTTATGTAAAACTTGAATTGGTCTGTGACTTTAAGTGGACATGTATTTTATAACATTGTCATTATGTAAACCAACTATTCATATAATAATAGCATGACTGCAGATTGTCTGGGTACCTGAATGTTTCCTATTCAGTTAGGCATAATTGACCATGTCTTGGACATAATCGAAGGCATTGGCCATGTATTTGCCAAGCTGATACTGAAAAACATCATTTGACAGGTTATGAAATATTGGTTTATGGTATATTACAGGTTATTTATTGATATACGGTATATTATAGTTTAGATATATATATATTACTATATTTAATAATATAGTATATTATATACTAAAAATGTAGGTATATACTGTTTCTATATTGACATATGGTAGATTACAGGTTATATACTGATATCCAAAATATTACACTGTATTGTTGTACAGTATACTACAGGTTATAAACTGATGTAAAGTATATTACAGGTTATATTGATGTATAATAGATTAAAGGTTATATATTGATGTTCAGTATATCAGAGGTTAAATATTGATGTATGGTATATTACAGATTATATATTGATATATGGTAGATTACAGGTTATACATTCCTCACAAAAAGTTAGGGATATTGGACTTTTGGTTGACATTTCAAGAAGAATATTTCCAAATTTTTTTAATTGCAGTAAATTAGACCATCTCTTAACTTTAGATTGCACATTTCTAAATTTTCAGTGTTTCGGTACTTTTTGCACAATTTGCTGATCTCTAACAAGAAGCTTAATGGCAAAAATTACAACAGGTGTTTGAGCCCTGGATTGCCCAGTAAATTTAGGGGATCAATTTGAATTGGGATTTACACAGTCCTCCTCATAATGCTATTCGCATTTTGACATTATAAGACCAAGTTAACACCTAACCACAATAACAATACCCAACAAAGTTATGTATAACAAACACAAAATACATTTTATTGAAATATACACTTATTAAAAAATACAAAAGATAAAAAGGCGGTGCTGGAGTATTGAATGCACAACTACGAAGTGAGTATCCCTATGTAATCAAGAGTAAACATAGTATCACACTATAAGTAAAGATAAATGCAGTACAAACAATTCAACCCCAAAACATAGGCTTAAAAATATAACAGATGTATATTGAAAAAAATGATACATAATACTATACCAAATAATCAAGATAATATATAAAGAGAAGGATATGAATCAAGTAGTGCCAAGTGAAAACATATCTACCTGTAGGCATCCGTCACACCACTCTGGCTTGTTACCCTTGGCAGCTGTCCTTTTCTTTGGATTCACAGCCGGCAAGGCTGCTTGATTTGTGGTAAGTCCACCTTTCCCATTCTGCTGACTTTGTTTATCATGGCTATTAGTGCCTGCTGCGGTGCCTCAATTTGTGTCTGGAGCTATCAGTTGTCCTCCATATTTTAGCATTCAGCTGTACAGTTTGTTTTGTCACCTGCATCAACTGGGCAAGCAGCTCTTCCATGACCAAACAAACAATGTTACCACCAGTGACACAGTCTTTTTAAACTGCACAGTCTCTGTAGTTGGGTTTGTCCCCCTCTCTCCATTGAGAACACTGTCTCTCCCACCACAGGATGCAGTCTGTTTGCGTCTCCTGCTACACTGAAAACACAGCCAGGCCCTATAAATTTTGCTGCAGCAAGTCCCATGCACTTTCACATCTGCCAATTCAATTGTGCCACTAATGCCCATAGCATTCTCCACCATATGTGAGACCTCACTCACTTTTGGCTGCCATCTTGGTTCGACCCGTGGGTCCTTTAGCTCGCAGGATCACTGTCTTTCATAAATGGTATTGGCACACCAACTTTCCGACACCAGGATTCTCTTTAACCTGGCCTCAGCCAGCTTTATTGAGGCATAGAAAAATGCAAACCAAATCCTCAAGCTTTCAGGCCACTGACTGCACATAATAATAGTCCCTGTCTATCAGTGTTCTGGACCTAGGGCGACATGTATGATTTTTGGCCCCTGGGCGCCATTTTTTTTAGCACAACAGTCGTGTAGAATGCGCCTGAATCTATGAACCTGTTCTACTGCGGGTCATAAATTAGGCGCATTCTAGCATAAAAGTGACACTTCAAGCTCAGGTAAAACAATATTAAAATGGTTTCCCAGTTCCAGCAGTAATGCATCTGGATTTGCCGTTTTGAAGTTATAAATATGTAGCTTCATACAGTTGTAGTGCGACACGCTTCAAAAACGCCCACCCCCCCATCTCAGGCACATTACAATGTGCCACGGGCACCTTGTAATTCGCCTGATACTGAAGTGCGACCATATAAAAATGTATAACGAATGGGGCTGCACTAGTTTTCGGACTGAAAAGACGCCAGACTTCCGGCGGAGCCGTGATTGTGGGAGTTTTGTCTTTACGCCGTTCAACCTTACATTCAAATGATGTGTTATCTCTATTCTACAGGTTTGGGGAAAA
>JAODAL010034824.1:0-43727 GCA_025379985.1 Phyllomedusa bahiana | reverse complement strand
TAGGTTATTCAGGGACAGGGGAGTAGGGGGGGAGCAGGACGGGAAAAAAGTACAGAGACCATTTCCTCCCCAGCCTTTTGGAGAAAAAATGAGAAAAAAAATCCCAAAAGGAAAAAGGGACCTGGGTGGAACAGGGGCTTTTAACCCACCGTTTTTCCAATTTGGAACCCTAAATTTTGGGTCCGCACTCTTTAAGGGGGGGGGCAAGCGTTTACCCAGGTCTTGACTGTGTACTGGGGAAAGGCTGGATTTTCCCCAAAATTCCCCCTTCCGCCCCTCTGCTTCAGACGACAGTTTTCTTTTGGCTGGTAAAAGGGGCATTTTAACCCGGTTAATAGAGGGAGGGGAAGCCAGCCTGGGCTCTCCCCGCCCCATTTGTAACTGGGTCATGTTTGGCACAGGACAGGTTTTGTCAATGTCCAGTTCAACAAAAATGGGGGTTTGGGAAAAAATTTTTTTTCCCGGGCATTTTTTTAATCGGGGGGGCAGACGGGGTTTAATGGTCATATTTGCGGTCCAGGACAGGTTTTAGTAATGTCCAGTTCAACAAAATTGGGGGTTTTAAAAGACTTTTTTTCCCGGCATTTTTTAATCTGGGGGTCAAAACAGGTTTAATGGTCATACGGGTTGGTTTTGGGACGGGTTTATAGTCAATGCCCTTTTAAAACAAAAAATGGTTTTTGAAAGACCCCTTTTTTCCGGAAAAAATTTTTTTAATCTGGGGGTTTCGGGCCCGGGTTTAAGGGTCATGAGCGGCCCAGGACAGGGTTTGTCAAGGGCCCAGTTAAAAATTTAAAATGGTGGTTTTAAAGATTTCCTTTTTTCCCGGGGGCATTTTTTTAATTTTGGGGGTCGACAGGTTTAAGGGTCATACTGCGGTCCGGGGACAGTTCTAGTCAATGTTCATTTCCCAACTAAAATGGTGGTTAAAAGGGGACCCCTTTTTTCCCGGGCATTTTTAAAATCTGGGGTCGACGGGTTTTTAAGGGTCATGCTGCGGTCCAGGGACGGGGGTTTTTCAAGGGCCCAGTTCAACAAAAATTTGGTGGTTCAAAGCTATTTCTTCCGAAACTTTTTAATCTGGGGGGTCAGGGCGGGTTTTTTTAGGGTCATGCTGCATTCCAGGACGGGGGATATTCAATGCCCAGTTCAATTTAAAATGATGGTTCAAAAAATACTGCCTTCTGGCACTTTTTAATTTGTGGGGTTGCAGGTTTTAAGGTCTGCTGTGGTAAAAGGGAAGGGATATTTGAATGGTGTGTGACTTTTTTTCTTTTGGCTTTTTTGGGCCAAAGTGTTTTGCCTAGATTTAGCAGGTTTCCATTTAAATTTGTGGCTTTTTAATTCCAAGCTTCTCCAGCCCTGTTGGGGGGGTTTGAAAGGGAATGAAGGTGTTGTTGTTTCCCCCTTTAGACTTTAAGGGGTCATGGGAGATGTTTGGACTATGTTTCGAAAAACCTTATCGATGGTGGCCGACTATCGACTATCCCCCGATGTCGTTACCCCAACGAAATTTTTTTCCTAAAACACTAGTTAGGGACTGTAGATATGCATGGGGGGGAAAAAAAAAATAAAAAATAAAACATTTAGCTGGTCATTAAGGACTTTTCAGTCCTGGTGCTTAAGGGGCTAACAGCCAGCACCTTCTATGTATGGAGCAGCTCGTTTTGTGGAAAAAATTCTGTTCTGCAGTAGTTTTTAAATTGTTCCCCCCCACCCCGACCAAATTATTAGAAATTTTATTGGACATCATGTAGAAGATTCTATGGAGGGAATATTGGAGTTTACTCAATCAATCCACTTGGTCAGAGTAGAGATTTCAACTTTTTTCTGGGTGGGGGACGGTTTCACCCACTTTTTAGCCAATTCAGTAAAAAATAATCCATAGGGAAACGGGAAATTTTACGGTAAGTGGGGGGAAAGCAGGCAAAGAAGGGGAAAGAATTTAAACCCTTTTGGCCCCCTTTTTTCTGGCATTTTGGGGGGGGGAACAGAGTGGGTAGCAGCCTAAGTGTCAAGTGCAGTTGGGGCGCGTTTGTTTGGGTTAGAGAGGTGTTTCAGGGCTGCTTTAACAATCAAAACTTTGCTCACAGTCCAGCACACTTGTATCTGGGGCTGTATTTTTTCCCCCCCATTGTATACCACTTTTTCCTATGATCAGCCCCCATCAGAGAAAAAGAAAAATCCCGCCCAATGCTAACTACCCCGACTACAGGGACCTTTTAAAAAGGGGGAAAAAGGGTTTTCTGGGCGTTTTGGGGTGCATTTGATTTGGGTATGTACTGGATATGTGAGATGTGGATATTGTACAGCCAAGTGTTAGCCATGTCAGTCTTCCCTGCATTTACGTCCCCGGGGAAAAAAAAAGTGAAAGGGGGCCGGGGCCCCCCGCATTTTTTAGGGGAAATGTTTGGGTGGCCAGCGCGTTTCGTTAACTTTTGGGGTAAGGGAATAATGCAGTAATATCTGGGATACGGTGTTTAAACTAATTCTGGGGTACTGGGGGGTTTAAAAAAATAGTAATCTTGGGGTTCAGTGTTGGGAATGAAAACTCTGGGGTCGTGAGTATGTTTTTCTATGTTGGGACAATGTGTAAAAAAAAATTCTGGGGTTCGGTGGGGTAATGTAATTCTGGGGGTTTGGTGTAAAGTTATCTGGGGGACGTGAGTTTTGTTTTTTTAAATTTTTAGGGTTTTTGTGTAAAATAATACTTTTTTTTTGGTCTCTTTTAATTTTTTTTATTTTTTTGAGTTCAAAGTGCATAATTTCATTTTTTTAAGGGGCCCGTTTTTAGTAATTTTAAATTTTTGTGGCGGGCCCTTTTTTAAAAATAATAAATTTTCTGGGGTGCAGTGGGGTGATGTCATTTTGTTTATTTATATGCAATTTAAAAAACATTTTGGGGGACAGTATGTGGGCATAAATGATTCCCAGGGGTACAGTGAGATTGGATTCTTTTATTTTTTCCCCACTCTGTTGTATTGTTTAAAAATGTAATGGAGAAGTGATGGGGGTTTGGGGGGGTTAAAGGGGAAATTTTCTGCTTGGGACAACATTTTTTTTTCCCATTTTTGGGGGGAAATTTTTATAGGTGGGGGGTTCCCGTTTCATTGCCGGGGGTGCCCTTTTTTTAGTCCCCGGGCTGGCTCTTGAAATTCAGTAATTAGAGAGCCACTCATAACTTTACAGATTGCACCAAAAGTGTTTGCCAGAAGGACTCCGCCCCAGACCTGCTGGGGAAGCTAGACCTCCTAGCTGGGTTAGAGGGGCCGCTTCACTAGAGGGAGAGGAGGGGAGAGAAGGGAAGGGAGGGGAAGTGAAAAGGAAGGCAAGGGCGGGAGGGATAGGACGATAGGGGATGAGAGGGAAAATTGTTCCCCCCCACTTTTTAAACCAAAGTTACACCCCTGGGTTCGAGTGTGGGGTTGCCCCTCTCAGGGCGGGTGCTCTGCCTAGGGGGGGCAAGTCAGGATGAGATTAGGGCATCCCTTACACAGATCTTATCCAATGCTTGCTATAAAAGACTGTAGAAGCAGTGGCAAGGACAGTGAAGTCAGTCCCTGCTGAGTGTTATCTGCAAGACAGAGATTGTTTACATTACTTACTGACATAGTTACTTACTGACCTTTAAAGGTCTGTAGCCTTGTGTACTGCTGTCTTAAAACTCTTGTCACTCTATCATGATCATCTAGAAACAGCAGAGCTGATATTCCAATCACTACTATAGAGCTACCCACAGCCTAATAAGGAAGATGGAGTCTCGAAGCTGGCTGTGTTTCTGTAAAACAGCATGGTGAGAACAACACTTTAAGCCAGAAAGGAGACATGCAGAGCACTTCCTTGTGTAGTAACTTCTTTTGTTCAGGGTATAGAATGAAAAAGTTGCTCACCTTTTGTTTTTGTGTGAGACACAACAACTATAGTTACATGGAAATATGGTCAACCTGTCTTTCAGCAGCAGAGGGCCCCAGGACTCCACCTCTGGAGGAAACCCAAAAAGAAATAACTTGACAATAATCTTAGAAATATTTCACAACCCTTTGCGCATTTAAAGACTATCGGACTGGAAGGAGCATGAACTAGTTTTCACAAATCTAAGAATTAATTAATAAAAGAAAACAGTAAAAGATTATACATTTCAGAGTAAACGCTGCTTTTCAAACCCACAAAGACTGGCAGTCTTTGAAAAAGGAGGGTGTTCTATAAAAAGCATCGTCTTTGAAACTGTTTATTACTAATCAATTCAGATTTGTGAGCAACCAGTTCTGAGCTCCTTTTGGTCTGGTGGTCAGTATGAGCAAAAGGGTTGGGAACATTTTCTGTTTTTTATTGGTGATCAGGTAACCCAAAGAGAAATTACCAAAGAAAATTTGCCTTTAAAACAAAGGAGTTTAAGCTGGGTAACTTAAAACAGTTAAGAAATTAGGTTTTTATAACCAACAAAATAAAACTTACATTGCATTTTTGTCCACCCAACAAAACATCCCCTTGTTCGTAAAATAATAGTGCTATGATGATTTTGGTTTTTACACATAAAGTGAAGGTCTCAAGGTATCCTACTTTCAAGTAGTAGAAAGAATGCATGACAATAGTGACTTCCTAAATGAAAAACATTTTAAAATACTTGGTTTTTTCCCCAAAGCTCCCCAAATTTTTCTTTTTGCGCCATTTTTTTTCTAATTATTAGATAAATCCGATCATTTCTGTGTTTGAAAAATTTAAAGAGGTGGCACTGCAGCTAAACACAAACCATCACGTCGATGTGTTTTCCCGGGTGAAAACAAACTTCATTTCACAAAAGTTCTATCCACGCAAATTTGCCAAGGTCCTGGAGGGAGATTGACAAAGGGGTTTTCTGGTATCCATGTACTAATTAATTGAAAAATGCTCAAATTGCTTTTACAGTGTTATTAAAAAGAAAACCCCTGTTGCCCGTGCCAAACCATAATTGAGCCCCCGGGAATTAAATATTTTGATTAGTAATGTAATGCTGGGCACCCCAAATTCTATTTTCGTAAAGAAAGCCTGTAGTTAATGAAAATGGTTGAACCGACATGGACAAGCAGACAGGCCCGGGGGGATTCAATAAGACACCCCCTTGGACAGATGTTTACCAATTACTCGTTTTTAAAAAATCTGCAAACCTAAATTTCCCTGGGCAAATTCCTCAACTATTTGTTTTCTAATGCAAACAGGATGATCAGTTGGTAAAACGGCCTTAAGTGCGGGGATGTTTGGGGGTTGTTATTTTCCCCCAAAAAGTCCTCGGAATTATTTTGGCATTGTCAAATGAGAAGAAGAAAAAGAATCAACACAAAAAGTGGATGTTACTAAAGGTTGGAGATGTTTGTTTAAAGTTTAATTACTTTTTAAGTGCAATTGCTTCTGTGATACAACATGTAAAGTCGAATATTGCATCTAATGAGCTGGTGTTTAGTATGGCAAGAGACTATGGGGAATTTCTGAGCTAAATGAACTGTGAATAGTATAGAATACTTAGTGTGGAAGCAGTGTGACTCTTCTAAGAAACAGCAACATGGCTTGTTCTCATGGATGTTTTCATTCTAAACAAGACATGTGGAGGTATTAACAGCCGCCTGTTACAACCGCTCAGCTTGTCAAAAGATATTAGGTTACCCTCTAATAAGAAGTAATAAAGGGGATTTGACTATATTTGCCTTCCTACAGGGGAAAGCCAGATTTAGAAAGCAGTTAGGTGCAAGTGGTTTCACTTAGGAACAAATTAAAGTTTTGGTCACAGTGTGACAAAACAGTTTAACGTTGAACTTGTCACCCAGATTAAAGTAATTTTTAATTAAATAAAACTGGTTGCCATCATTTTTCTTTTTTTTTAAACTTTCCATTATAGAGCTTTCATGTAACCATTCATTCTGCTGCACAAAAATATGTCACATTGTGTTTTTGAGGCTATTAACAATAGCAATAAATGTGGGGTTTGTGACACAAAATAAAATGGCAGGGTCACACTCGGAATATATGTCAGTATTTCAAGGGGCCATTAGCATCTTGGTTAAATTACTTTTTTCTTCTAAACACCTAATAAAAACAGTGTCAAGTTGATATGAATCCTATGTACTCAACATTAAAGACTGAGTTGGTTAATCTTATGGCCTTTTTACCTTGTGCCCTGTTACACCATAATAGGGGCATCGCTGCATATCTTGCTGAATATCTAACCTTGTGAACTTTTTTTTTTGATTATCTGAAGCATATTTAGACAGATTCTGTTTTGTTGGAGCCACTCAGTGGAAACAGATGTGATCAAGTTGATTTTAAAGTGTACTGTGATGATCAAAAGCTTTGCTTTTGAGAAATAATGTTCCCTCTTAACTCATTTGAAACCAGAGGTGAAACAAAAAGGTATGACACAAGTAGTCAGGGAAAGGTGAGTATTATAAATATTCATTCAATTAGACTCGGGTCTCTTGCACACGGCCATATTACAGCTCTGCTTTTGTATGGAAGCATAATTATCTATAGAAGTGCATGTGGCCTTGATTGTACCCCTGTATGCTTCTCACTGAGATTTTTGTATGACATCCGACACAAAGAAAACGTAACAGGCTCAATCCAAACACATACAGATAGGTTAATGTGTAATTTAGATTGTGAGCCCCGATGGGGACATGAAGCAATGAAAACAATGGTAATCTCTGTACAACACTGTAGAATATGACAGTGCTACGGATGTAGCAGAGTTTGATATCATAGCTTTCATGTTATCTAATCTTAGATCACAATGAAAGCCATTAAAAAGCATTGAGAAAGTTGAGATACCATTCTGTGCCTTCTGTTCATCTTTACTAGATTTGTAAACAAATGAATAGATAAAGAAATACATAAAATAAATAATCAGATTCGCTATGTACAGAGCTATTGTCCTCTGGAAGCAATGTTTCTATTGGAGAAAAGCTCCATGTGTATAGCACTCAACAAAGCATTGTATGGTGGCACACAGAGCCCCTGGAGCTCCATAGTACAGTGCCATACATGAATTTATGCATCACTTTTTATGTTCACAGCAGAGGTATATACATAAAGCCTGAATAGAGGCAGCACACAGTCACCATTTAGACTTATAGTAGTGTGTATAAGCCATAAAATTAGTCCATTCATTGTACAAAACATGCTAATCTATTAGCTGCCTGAAAACAGATAATAAAAATAAACTTCTATGTCAAACATTTTTTGTGCAAAATGATAATATATTTAGAATGCACTATATAACTAATAGCTACAAATTAAAACCTCTAACTCTGGGTTATACAACTAGGTGTAAGAGAAGATTAGGCATCAGGATTCAAATTCCCTACAACTGAGTGAAAGGTGTCAGCAGAATACAAATGGGGGTGTGCCCCAGCCAGTTTCCTCTGCCCATGATACTCAGGAGTAAATATTGCACATATTCTGCTCATGACACACAATGGGTCAGTTGCATGGGATATGACTGCCTCATTGCTGTGCTCTAAGTAAAAATAATGCATTTTATGATCTGATGAAAGGAGCAAGAAGTTTCTACACAAGTGCACCAGAAGCTAGCATGCAAGCAAGCATTACATGATATTTACTTTTGTTCAAAATCATATGTCAAGTTCTACAAATTTCTGTTTATTGTTTGATCGTATAATAATGTCTGGTACCTTACAGACAATTTTTTCACTGTCTATTTTTTGTGAACTATTACAACAAGTTATAATGTTCTAAAGTATAAACGTGTTAACGGTGAACTATTATTCACGTTGACAGTCTGGTTGACAGATACTTCCCCAAGATATGTAGAAATATCCTCAACAACAAATATCTGTCTATAATGCAATACTTAGCAGATAGCCGCAATTCCTAAAAAGTTGGGACGCTGAGTGTAAGGATGTAAAGAAAACAAAAAAGCAAAGATTTGGAAAACTCTTATAGCAGTAGATAATTCACAGCAAGAGCATAGGAGAAATGTCAGAAGTTAAATATTAGACATTTTTTATCTCAAATGAAAAAAAAACATTTACAAATTGAAGACAACAACATATCTAAATTAAGTTGGGAGAGGATTAACGAGAGGATGGAAAAGTAAGTGGTACTAAAGAAACAGCTGGAGGGGCAATTTTTAAGTCAAATTTCTCTGTAGATAAAGAAAGACAAAGTCCCTCAGAGGCAAAGATGGTCAAAGGTTCACTAATGCGTGAAAAACTGCAAGTAAAACTTATGGAATATCTTCTAAAAAATGTTATTTTTTCTTCTTTGACATCCAGTGGGATCCTGGGAAATTGTAAGAAATAGAAACCATTTTTCACAACTGATATTCTATATTGTTTGTCACAGATTTGTCCAGGCTTGAGAGCCATAGCTAATGAATGCTATCTCCTTGTTCTACCCCTTCAGCTTGAGGGTCTATTTACTACTGAATGAATTCATAGACTCCCTATGTACTTCGCTGATGTTAAAAGATTGTTCTTTTGGCAACCACTTGTCAAGTACAATTACGTGCAGTCTAACTTCAGTTGTGCGTTTACTTACTGTTTATATATTTCACCGAATGGGAAGAGATATTGTTAGTAGAAGCTTACCTTAACAAACATATATCACTGTCTACCAAAACAAGAAGCTAAAACATAGTAACCTTTAGGCCTCGTTCACACGGCTTATTTGGGCGCTGATTGGAGCCGTACTGCACGCCGTATTTGCACTGCAGTACGGCTCCAATCCGTCCCAGTAACTACGGTAATCTACAGTTCTCATAGAGAACTATGGATTCCGTCTCTTCTCCCCGCTCGGCGAATCCGCCACGGGGGGAGAAAGGGACATGCACATTATTTACGGCGGGTACGCGCCGTGAATAATGAGTGTCTATGGGGCCGGCGAGCTGCCAGCCCCCCGACCCACCCCGCCCCGCTGCATGACTGCCGGCGTAATTGCAGGTCGAAATCCATCTCCGCAATTACGTCGGCTTTAAGCCGTGTGAACATTGCCTTAGTGAACAAATCTAAAAGTTTAAAATCAATGTGTATAAGATTATTTATATAGATTTAATGAACAAAACAGCCACACATTAAGACCAGAAAATTATTCCACAGCCACAAAGATTAGGCCCAGAGTGTAATATACATGGCAATAACACAGGTGAATATATGAATGGGACATAAGCAAGCCTAGAGCTGTCCCTAAAGTACCCCTACCTACAATGCGGAGGATCCGCCTCGAAAAGGGCGCCTCACTCAATCGGTGGCTGAAACCTATTGTTGCCACTACCCCACTTGGTTAAATCTTACAATGACAGAGAAAATGTTCCACTAGTAATGAAAGATATGTATATTAATAGCAAAAGTCGAGTGGTGACAAACAAGGCCAGGAAAGGTTTAAGTAATATACCAGTATATCTATTAATCTATAATCAAGATATGTAATGGACAGATATATAGATACAGATAATCAAATAATTAAATGCCCACAAAATATTCCTTAGATATAGAAAAGGATAATATTGGTGAAGAGACAAGCCCTATTGATGAAGACACTATCACTGGTAGGCAGTGATATATATAATTATTGTTTATGTCTGAAAACATAATACAACATGGTCAAAAATTCATGAGTATGTGTAGCTGAGTAATGGGCAACCAACAGCCTCAACATGCCTGCTGCTAATTTGCTGTAACTGACTCATTTAATGAAAGGGGGTGTTCAAATCAATAGCAGGATGGACTTCACTTAGTGAGTTCATTCATTCTGGGAAGCATCAGGTGTGTCATGGACGGCGCCCGTGGGGCAGGCTGCGGGTGTGTCCATCTTCCTGCCTGCTCCCCAGGTCCGGGTATCGGGCCGTGGGCGCACTCTTTCCCCGGAGCACATTCACTTACCTCACCGCGCTCCTGCTGTGGTTCGGGCACGCGCTCCTTCTGCCGGCCGGATGCGCGCTCGCCCCCTTGTTGGTGCGCGCGGTACTGCAGCTCAATTTAAAGGGACAGAGCGCCAGTGATTGGTCTCACCGGGCGGGGACCTATTTAAGCCCTGCCTCTTCCTCATCTCACTGCCAGATCTTTAGTGCCTCTTTGCCTATTGAGAAAGCGTTCCTTGTGCTGTGATTGTCTCTTCCGTGTACCGTACCGTTCAGCTCCCGTCCTTCGACCACGAACCTCAGCCGCCTGTCCTGACCTTCTGCCTGTCCCCGACTACGACTCTGCCTTACGATTTTGTACCACGCTCACCCTTGTCCGCCACCGCAAGCAAGTCCCGCCAGGGAAGCGACCTGGTAGTTTCCCGCCGCAGCATGTCCATCCCGCTTTGTGGCGGGCTCTGGTGAATACCGGGTTCTACTTAGACTCCGCTACCTGGCACGGGCTTTCACCATCGCTTGATCCAGCGGATCCACTACTGCCACCCGTTACAAGGTGTCAATTATGGCCCATATTTAATGACGGAGGGAAGTCAATGTTGTATCTGCTGGTTTTCGCCCATTTTCAGTGAGTCCAATGGGTCGTTCCAGACACCAAAGAAGAAAGAACTTTTATCAAGAAGTTGATTAGAGAGGGCAAAACATATCAAGAAGTGCAAAAAATAATTGGCTGCTCAGCTAAAAAGATAACCAATGCTTTAAAATGACATACGAAACCAGAAGCATGGTAGGAAAACGAATATTACCATCGACTAGATCATAGAATAGCAAGAATAGCAAAGAAGCATCCAATGATGAACTCTAGGGAGATCAAAGAAGATCTTCAGTTATCTGTGAGTGCTGAAACAATCAGAAGGCAACCAAGTGAAGCCAAACTATATCCTGGAAACCCTCATATAGTATATTGCCAGTTACAGTTTGCCAAAGAACACATTGACTGGCCTAAAGGGAAGTGCTGCAACATTCTATGGAAGGATCAGAGTAAGATTGTTCTTATTGGGTCTAATTGCCACAAACAGATTGTCAGACGACCCAGTTTGTCAGCCACAGTATACTGTGAAGACTGTAAAACATGAATTTGTGGAATGCTTTAACCCCTTCAGGACCCGGGGTTTTTTTTTTGTGACACGTTCGTTTTTCCCTACTCACCTTCTGAAAGCCATAACTTTTTTATTTTTCCACCTACATAGACACATGAGGGCTTTTATTTTGCGGGACAAGATTTACTTTCTAATGGTTTATTCACTATACTATAGATTATACTGGGAAACCGCAAAAAAATTCCAAGTGGGACAAATTGTGAAAAAAAACGTATTTTCGCCATGTTTCTGGGTGATTTGCTTTTATGGCGTTCAATCTTCGGTAAATATAATGTGTTATCTGTATTCTACAGGTTGTTACGCATCCGGCAATACCAAACATGTAGGGTTTCCATTATGTTTTGGTACCGTAAAAAAATTCCAAACATTTTCTATTTTTGAAATTTGCGCCACGGCGCCATTTTGTGCGACCAATAACTTTTTTGTACTAACACCTACGGACGTCAGTGAGGGGGCATTTTTTGCGGGCTGAAGTGTACTTTTTATCGCTAGCAGTTTGGAATGCATGCGACTTTTTTGATCATTTTTATTCCATTTTTTGAGTGACGTAAAATTACCAAAAAACGCAATTTTGGCGTTTGGAATTTTTTTTCTTCTACGGTGTTCAGCGTACGGGATAAATGATGTTATATTTTTATAGATCGGACTTTTTCGGACGCGGCGATACCAAATATGTGTAACTTTTATATTATTTTAATGATTTTATTTGTAAAATGGGGAAAGGGGGTGATTTGAACTTTTAATACTTTTTTTTTTGTACTTTAAAACTTTATTAAATTTTTTTTTTACTGTAACATTTAGTCCCCCTATGGTGCTTGACCACTAGGGGGCGCGATTGTTAATACAACCTAATGCATTGCATAGGCAATGCATTAGGGTGTACAAAGATGGCGGTTTCCCCACTTCCTGTCTGCGGACGGAAGTGGGGCAAACTGGCCAGGGTAAGTGACGGGAGCCTTCACAAGGCTCCCCACCACAATGCCCGGTGATCGGATCGGCGCAGCATAGCTGCGCTGATGCCGATCACCGCACCGATCGGTGCCGCGCACCGATCGGTGTTAATTCAGACGCCGCGGCCATCTTTGCCGTGGTGTCTGATTGGTAAAACAGCGCCAGCGGGCGGAGCCACCCGCCGGTGCTGTTACTGCCGGGTGTTAGCGGCGATATGCCGCTAACACCCGCCGGCTGTGCGGGGGGGGTCGCGGCGCGATCCCCCTGCAAAGCCCCTGAGCGGCCCTGGGACATACTCATACGCCCAGGGTCGTGAAGGGGTTAAAAAAATGCGTTTTTTGAGCAAAACCAAAAAATGCTAATGGACTGTGGAATGTAGTACAATCTGCTTGTTCGATACCTGTTTTCAGGTGTCAGACGATAGTTGGCTACATGCTGCAAAGATGTAAAGCAGTTTTTAGAAATAAAGGTTACACAACTAAATATCAGTTCAGTGATCTACAGAAAAGCTAAATCTGGGAACAAATTTCAGTTTATACTGTAAATATTCCAATTGGATAATGAAAATGCATACACTGCTATTTTGTTGAACAGCCTGTTAAATTGTATTAATTTTCAGTTCATAATTTAATATTTCGATCACGTTTTCATTTGGATGTGAATGTGCAGGACTCCCAGTGCTTTAATGTTTATGGAAATAAATGCTATTATGAGGATTGAGCTTATTCTCATTTGTTTGAAACACACCGCTATTATTTTGCAAAACACTGTAGATGTCATAAATTTGCATAGGTTGCTGCATTATCCTTTACAAAGTGAAAACAAAAAAAAAAAGTATACTGCATACTATGCATGTTTATTTGCATGGGAATCTATGGGTAATGTATGCCCTGTATGTGCTTTTCTTAATTTCCTCATATCTTACTAACCAAACATTTAGGGCCTGTATGAAAACTGTCTAGGACTAAGACTTTCTTTGTTGCCCATAACAACCAATCAGAGTGCCCCTTTCATTTCATATAGTGCTCTGAAAAATGAAAGAGGAGCTCTTTTTGTTTGCTATGGGCATCAAAGAAAGTCTAAAGCGTAGTCTTTCATGCCCCCCTTAGTATCTCATATTTACATATCAATTTCTTGCTCACTCTTTTTAAGTCACTCAAAGCTGAGTCCTGGGACCTTTGTTCTTCTCCATCTATACTTTTGGACTGGAAAAACCTCATAGAATCACATGGCTTTGAGTACCACTTCTACGGCAATGACCTTCATATTCACCTCTCAAGCCCAGATGGGAACACTTTATTTACAAGGACCTCAGAGTGTTTATCAAATATACTTCCCTTCTTTTCCTCCTGCTTTCTAAAACTCAACATGAAAAAAATCCCCAATTTCCCCATTCCACTCATCCTCCTTATTAGATATGTCCATCATAATCAAACCCACTGTCCTGTTATAACTTTTGACTGCACCATGTCTTTCAAACAAGAAAATATCCAAGTCCTTATCACCTCATGCTGTCTCTACCAGAAAAACATTTCTTGAACTTGCTCTTTTTTAACTGTAACTTGACATAAATGCTTGTTCATGCCAAATTCATCACCTGCTTGAACTGTTGCAACATTCTTATTTGTGACCCCCATCTAACATTCTTTCACCTCCAATTCACCCTTCGCTCTGATGCCTATTATTCTACCTCTCCTCTCTTTACTCTACTGCCTCTCCTATCGGTCAATCCCTTCACTGACTACTTTGTTCCTGCCTAATATAGTTATGTATAATGGTTTCTTAGGAAGGCACACCAAAGAGCATAAGGTTCTAGATTTCAGGTGCTGATCAAAGTAATGAAAATAGTCCCATAGCGAAGAACGATCGCACTCCAATTTGAGATGCCAAAATAAACGTGATTTATTAAATGTATTCCACAGGCTCCAAAGATATTCACAACAGAGCAAGCGCCACCTTCGGCGCCTCAGTGTGGATTCACTTCGGTTTCCGACGAGCGCACTAGACGCCGCAGGGATCCTATTTATTCTGCCCATGCACTCCATGCTCCACACTGGCTCTCCGCTTACTGGGGTACTGGCCCTATTCTCTACTATACACTTCTCCTCATGGTAAGCATTTTTTTTCTCCATTTTAGGCAATAACAGGGTGGAATAGCCATATTATTCTCATGATTGGGGGACAGTTTCATGCATTATTATAGCCCACTCCATTGAATTATCTTTTTGAATTTTCCTACATATCCAAGACTTTTTTCCATTTCTTTTTTCAGCATTCACATGTTTTTTTATCTTGGTATACAATTAGTCTTAGGCCGTGTTCACACGGCTTATTCCCGACGGATTTGTGAGCCGGACTGCGCTCAGAAATCCGCCATGAATAAGGGGCGGGACGTGGGCGGGGCCGGAGCCCGGCGGGGGCGCCGTTCCCCGGCCCCATAGATTGCCATTATCTACGGCGCGTACGCGCCGTAAATAATGTGCATGTCACTTTCTCCCCCCGCGGCGGATTCGCCAAGCGGGGAGGAGTGACGGAATCCACTGTTCTCTATGAGAGCAGTGGATTACCGTAATTACTCCGACGGATTGGCGCTGTACTGCAGCGCAAATCCGGCGCGGAGTACGCCGCCAATCCGCGGACAAATAAGCCGTGTGAACGAGGCCTTAGTAGTTCCTATATACTCATAACCGTATGTTCTTGTCTATTGAAATTTCTGTGATTGTTTTTTGTACATATTGTTGTATATGATCATGATGTAAATAAGTATATTATATTTTTTCTATACGTGCTATGTACAATATATGTACTGTATATAATTTTGTTTTTGTTCATTTTCTTATTGGTGTATTAATTATTTGTTTTCTAGTGACTATTTGAGAAAGGTCATTATTGACAGAAATGTCACGACGTGTTAGTCACTTGCACTGTTTTGAATATTTTTGGAGCCTCTGGAATACGTTTAATAAATCACGTTTATTTTGACACAACATAGTTATGTAGTTAGTACGATTGAAAAAAGACATATGTCCATGAAGTTCAACAAAGGATGGGGAATAAAGTGGATGAAGGGAGGTGTATAAGGAGTTTTTTTTAGCTTTGTTTCCCATAATAATGATGACTATGGAACGCACAAAGCAAGAACCGATCTGACCTAAAGAAATATTTAATTACTGATCCTAAAATTGCCATCAGACTGGATTCAGATATTTTATATGGATACAAAAGTATTAATATTTTTAGTTGTAAGTACTGTAGTTATCTAAGCCTTTCTTGATACCCTCATCTGTTCTTGCTGTGACCAGCTCCTCAGGCAGGCTATTCCACAGATTTAGAGTTCTCATGGTGAAGAAGGCTTTTCTCCTCTGGAGATCGAATTCTTTGTTTTCCAAATGGAGGAAATGTCCCCTTATCTTTTGAGGAGGTTTTACATGGAATAACTTTTCACTATACTTTTTGTAGGAGCCATAAATATACTTATATAAATTAATCATGTCTCCCCAGAGCCGTCTTTATTCAAAACTAAATATGTTTAATTCTTTTAACCTCTCCTCATAACTAAGATGCTCCATTGCCCTTATTAGCTTGGTTGCTCGTCTTTGCGCCATTACATCCTTTCTATAAACTGAAAACCCAAAAAAACAGCATTTTCCAAATGAGGCCGCACCAATGCTTTATACAGCGGTAATATTACATCCTCATCTCCGAGTCCATGTCTCTTTTAATACATGCTAATATCCTTCTAGCCTTAAAGGCAGCTGATTGACACTGCATGTTGTTCTGTAGTCTATGATCTACAAGAACGGCCAGATCTTTCTCAACAAGCGATTCTCCCAGTTTTTTTTTTCCCAGGATATATGATGCCTGTAGATTATTTCTACCCAGATGTAGAACTTTATATTTATCCACATTGAACCTCATTTGCCAAGTGGATGCCCGAACACTCAGTGTGTCCAAGTCTGCTTGCAATTTATTAACATCCTCCATTGCACTACACTACCTTAGGCCATGTTCACACGGCTTATTCTGGGACGTAATTCAGTCCGTAATTACGCGCCGAAGTGCGCCAATTACGGGCTGAATCCGTCCCAGTAACTACGGTAATGCACAGTTCTCATAGAGAACTATGCATTACGTCTCCTCTCCCTGCTCGGCGAATACGTCGAGGGGGGAGATAATTGACAGGTCACTTTCTAGCGGCGTATACGCGCCGCTAGCAATGACTGTCTATGGGCCGGCGAAGTGCCGGCCCCCCGCTCGCTCCCCCGCTCCCGCCCCCATCCACACGGCGTAATTGCGGGGCGAAATTACGCCCCGCAGTTAAGCCGTGTGAACATAGCATTAATCTCCCAAAACCTCTAGCCCAGTAATCTTTGATCCTTACAAGACCTCGCACAGTCCTGTCTTCCTCTGTAACAGTCTGTCACCCATTTAGATGATCATAATTACACTTGTTTTGACAACTTGTTTGACAACTTTTTTATGCCTGGGAATTAATGGAGCTTACGTTCAGTACCTATGCCAATAGTGTACAGTAAATATAGACTGTAAATATAATGTGAAGAAAACCTAAAAAGTAAATTTACTATAATCTATTGGAATATAATTCAATGTATGCTTAGCCACATAGCAAGCAACTAGTTGCCTTCTTGTTACCAAGAAACATAGCAGGCACTCAATAGTGCCCCACTGTGCTAGTTGTTTTGGCTTTTGTATTGCAATAAGAATTTTATCTGTCCTAGATGCCAATGGGTAAGTAGTCTGTCAGTGAATACAATAGGAAGTGAAATGGAAAGTGCACCTAATAGTGAATTTATCATGATCATGCCAGAAAGAACCCCAGCTTTGAGTCCTGGTCGCCGGCCGCGGCCGATGCGACGTAAGCCATGGTTTCTGACTTAGTGTCTCATTTGTGTTTACTAGTGTAAACTGGGTTTTCTCCCTGCTATCTTGATTGATTCCTGGCCGACGCCTGGGCCAGGAATCTTCCAGCGCTCCATGGGTTAAAATGGCTCCTTGCTCCTGGCTTATTGACAGCTCTACCTTCCTATCTGGTCTTCCGTTTCTTCCTCCTATTGCCTTTGTCCTTAGTTCTCCTGAAAGGCATTTAAGGGCTCTTCTGTCTCCTCTCTTTGCTGATTATACTGGTCTGTTTTTGCCTATTACTCACCCTCTCTATTCTGTGCCTCCCTGGTTACCTTACTCTGCTTGGATCACGTTTATTCTTCTGCCTTCTGACTTTGTACCGCGTTCCTGATAGTTACCGACTTGGCTTGCTTGACCTTCCCATATTGTGTTTGTATTGTTTGTCTGCGTCTTGTGTTCTCACACTATTCAGTATAGTGCTCAGTCTTCTGGTTGGGGCCGACCTGTTAAGGAGTCGGGCACCCCAAAAGGCAGGGACAGGGGTTGGGACCAGTGTCAGGGCCTCACACTGTCTGTGTCTGTTTGTGCGCCCCTGACGGGTCCCTTACATTATAACCAGCCTTACCCCAGTCGACTCTCCCCGCGGTTCAATATGAGTACCGACTTGTCGGTCACCGACCGCTTGGATGAGTTGACAACTCAGCTTCAGGGCATGGCGGGGCTTATTAATCAAGTCTCGCAGCGTCTGGATGCCATAACTAACCCGGTACCTGGACTTGCCGCCCCGTCTGTGTCCCTACCTGCCCCTGTTTTTGTGGATCCTAGCGTACGTCATAGGTCTAAAATGCTTCTACCTGATCGCTTTGACGGAAATCCTGACAGGTTCCGAACCTTCACGGAATCATGTAGTCAATTTTTTTGCTTCAACTATTTTCCCACTGAGGCTGAGAAAGTAGCAGTTGTTGTGTCTCTCCTCCAGGGCCCACTTCAGGACTGGGCACTAGCTATGCCCCCTGAAGCCCCTGAGTGGAGATCAGTGGACAGATTTTAGGACAGGTTTATGATAACCCCAACCGTGTGGCATGGGCAGAGAATCATTTGCTATCTATTCAGGAGGGCCGCCGCTCGGCTGAAGACTACTGTTCCGAGTTCCGCCAATGGTGTACGTTTACTGGGTGGTCGGACCAACCTCTGAAGACCCTTTTCAGACAAGGGCTATCTGATGCCGTAAAGGATGCTATGGTCACCCATCCAATCCCTGAGACCCTGAGTGACTTTATGACTCTAGCCGTGACTATTGACAGAAGACTAAGGGAGAGACGCAGGGAAAAACAAGGGGGTTTGACTGTTCAGCTCAAGTCAGGCTTTCTTGTAAAACCTGCTTCTTCTTTCTTTAAGAGTTCTTCTCTCCCATCTCCCTCTCAGTCTTCTGGAGAAGAACCCATGGTGTTGGGTTTTACATCTGCTGCCACCAGGAGGAGACACCGGTTGGAGAACGCCTTGTGCCTTTATTGCGGGAAGCCTGACCATTTCCTGAGAAACTGTCGTCTTAGGCCTAACTCACCCCAAGGAAACACCGAACATCTGCGCAATTTCCAGGAAAGTAACTCAGATGTACAGGTACCGCCTAACTCAAATAAGTTTGTTTTGCCTGTAACCTTGGTTTCTAGCTCCAAGACTTTTGTTTGTCGTGCCATGATTGACTCAGGTGCTGCTGCTAATTTCATCAGTATGGGTGTTGCTAAAGCCTTGGGTTTGGAACTTGTACCTTTGTGTTCTCCATTTTTTGTTTCAGGTGTAGATTCTACCTCCCTAACCGGAGGAAGAATAAAATTTCGTACTGCTGAGGTCACTTTGAAGGTTGGGAGTTCGCATACTAAAAAACTTTCATTTTTTGTTATGGAGAAACTCTCTGCAGAGATTATTCTTGGGTTGCCCTGGCTCTGCCTCTATAATCCGGTGTTCGACTGGAGAACCACTGAGTTGATAAAATGGGGTGACTCATGTGGTGCTCATTCGAAGATAGTGCATCCCTTGGTGTGTGCTGTAATTAATACTCATGATATTTCAGAATGTAATTCTAGTGTCTTTGATGGGGATGTTGGGAACATCTGCTCCACACCGGCCTGATGATTGCCCTATAGACCTCACTCCGGGGGCAAAGCTCAACTCGTCTGCCCCGGAAAATGAATCTATGCATCTATCTATTGAGAAACCTGAAAATATTCTTTCTTCGGGAGTAGTTGTCACCACCTTGACTTCAGATTTAGTGTCTCTCTACAGCTCACAAAGTTCTCCTCCCGAGCTGGCCCGCTTTTTCCATGATGATGGTTCCCACCTCACGTATTCCGCCACTACAGGTGGTGAAACTAAAATTGAAACCACCATTAATCGACTGTGCACAGTCTGGGCTAGGAGTCATAAGACTCTAAAAAAACATCCAACTAAAAATCAAAAAACCTAGTAAAAACCGCTGAACTAGACCAAAATATGTCCGTCTCAGTGTCCCATCTGCAAACATGCTCCCAAGCTGGAAAGGAAAGAGTTCACCAAGTGCATTCTGCTAAACCTAGAGGGTCTGTTGAGGGTCCGGTGGCCCCTCATAAAGGGGGGGGGGGGTTACTGTCATGATCATTGCAGAAAGAACCCCAGCTTTGAGTTCTGGTCGCCGACCGCGGCCGATGCGACGTAAGCCCTGGTTTGTGACATAATGCCTCATTTTGTGTTTACTATGTGAACTGGTTTTTCTCCCTGCAATCTGATTGATTCCTGGCCGACGCCTGGGCCAGGAATCTTCCAGCACTCATGGTTAACCTGGCTCCTTGCTCCTGGTTATTGACAGCTCTACCTTCCTATCTGGTCTTCCGTTCTTCCTCCTATTGCCTTTGTCCTTATTTTCCTGGAAGGTATTAAGGCTCTTCTGTCTCCTCTCTTTGCTGGTTATACTGGTCTGTTTTTGCCTATTACTCTCCCTCTCTATTCTGTGCCTCCCTGGTTACCTTACTCTGCATGGATCACGTTTATTCTTCTGCCTTCTGACTTTGTACCGCGTTCCTGATAGTTACCGACTTGGCTTGCTTGACCTTCCCATATTGTGTTTGTATTGTTTGTCTGCGTCTTGTGTTCTCACACTATTCAGTATAGTACTCAGTCTTCTGGTTGCGGCCGACCTGTTAAGCAGTCGGGCACCCTAAAAGGCAGGGACAGGGGTTGGAACCAGTGTCAGGGCCTCACACTGTCTGTGTCTGTTTGTGCACCCCTGACGGGTCCCTTACAGATTTGGCTATAGTTTCTTTTTTCTATAATCTTATGTCATAGTGTCAATTACCAGGTAGCAGTGGTTTAGTGGCTACTCCATGCCTAATCTTGGTCTTTATAATCATCTACTGTACCTGTATGAATGTTCCTTTAGCAGTATGTGGGTAAAATGGTCATAATCAATTCTGTATGTGCAATTTGTGCAGCCGTGCATGGGCCAAGCAATTAAGTAGCACTCTAGTACACTGAAAAATAATCAGAATCTCTTGTATGCATGATATTAATTAGGGGCCTAGGCTTCTTTACCTTCCTGCCTTATAATTATTGTTTGATAAACACACCAGTGAGAAATTTTCTGGTTAGCCATGAAATAAGTAGTCTATAAATAGCTTTCATCATATCAACAGGTGGAAAATTAGGGGCCTATATACTATTCTGCCACATGGGACATATGTTCTTTTATGTATTATCGATTACACTAGGAATCACTCATTTTGGTACCTTAAAAGTTGGAACCATTTTTGAGTATGTTTGGGGTGCTGATTCTGAAAATGACACCTGTTTTCCCCTATAAGCTCTAGTTCTGGAGATCTGACATTGCCACCTTACCAAGTATATGCTGATTAAAATAGTGGTCTCTAAATATTGTACTAAAGAAATGTTGGAAATACATGTGGAAAAGAAAAGACATACATGTTAGAACACTTAGGGCGACATATATGAAGATCGGTGCGTCGAGTTGGCCGGTTTCACCTTTTTTTCCATGAAAACTGTGCCTGATGTATGGCCGTGCCCGAAGTGTGCTCATAAATGCGGTGCAAAGTTCCCCGCACCTCGCCTGTGTGTGAGACACATTGCAGAACTTAGCGCATAAGTAATGCGCCTAACATGTATTAAGTTTCTAGACAGGCTGGAAATCAGAGATAAATCATTAAGCATGTCAGTGAATAGAAATTCTACTTGGAGAACAACAGGTCCCAGCAATAGCTGTGCTGTGCTGGCTCTTGCTGTATATACTAAATAGAATAAAAGGTGAAAGCAGCAAAAATACATATCCAATTGTTGGTATTAAAAATTTAAAAAATTAACATCAGTACAACATCATCAGTGACTTATTTAATTTAAAATTACTTTAAAGGGGTTGTCTCGCTACAATGATTGTGTTTTAATTAAAAGATCTTTAAAAAACAAGCAGCTTTACAATATATGTTCATTACAAATGTCCTACTGATTTTGAGTTATCCCTGTTAGTAGTAGTACATCAGCTCCTGAAATCCCTATAGCAGCTGACCTGTTGATCTTTATCTCACTGGCTGTCAGTGCTGATGACTCATCTGTTTCTGAATACAGGTCAGAGCACAGAGCCCCTCCTGCACAGTATGCTTCTGTAGGAAAGGGAGGGGGGGCTCTGGCTTCTGTGTCTGTGTAGCTGGATTAACCCTGTGTGGGTCTGCTCCCTCCTGCTCTCTACACAGATTGAGGAGAGCAGAGATGAGGCTGATCTGTAGTCAGTAGATGTGACAGCAATGAAGTGTGTTACTATAATCATGATGTGTCTGTGGAGCTGTGACTATACTAATAGAACAGATCAGGGGGGCATGTGAACAGTTCATGCTCTGCTGTATTAGTGACACACCCTGAGTATAGTAACACACTTCATAGCTGCCCTGTGTCTGTTCTGACAGGGTTTGTTTGTTGTTGCTTGAGATGTAGAGATTTGTATGCTAAGCAGGGTGTATAGGAACACTTACATCCCCCCTGCTCTGCTATTAGCATACACAGCTTCACAGACCTCTCCACACTCATAGATCAGCCATCTCGTGTCTCCATGGAGCTGACAGTGCAGCTGATCTAGCAGTGAGCAGCCTGCAGCAGACTTAGGCAGGCACACACAGGGTTAACTCTGGCAGCAAACCCCCTCCCCCTGCTATATGGAAGTTATGGAGGAGAGCTTTCTGTGTGCTGAGGGGAGGGGGAAGAGGGAGGAGAAGAGGCAGACAAGAAGCACGCACCTGAATTCAAAAATCCTTTGCTGCCAGACACTTTGAAGTAGATTGAAAGCTTGTAATGAGACAACTCCTTTAAGTTTCTTGGAATTTTAAGACATTTTATAGCTGATATTTGATTATATATTTCCATCATTTTTAAAATCAACTTTTTCGATACATTGAAATCTTTTTTATACAACTTGAATATGTATCTTTATTAATTAATTCATTTTATAGACAACTCTTTTTTATTATTGTACTGTTGTAACTGTGCACATTTTGCCCCATTAAAATAATTGCTAGCTAACTTCGCCTCCTCCGGCTCAGGTAGACCACATTGAACTAGGTCTGCCTATCGGAACTGTCATGCGCCTCACTTTGCTGACCGGCATTCATACATGCGTCGGAGTTTTCAAATCTGGTGCGTCCCGCCCCAGAACACCCACAGCACGCCCCTTCATGTTAGGCACATTACAAAGTGGCGAAGCTTGGGCCTAACATCGCATTAGTGCGTCCGACAGCGGAGCCGGCACAGTGAGGCGCATAATACGCCTAAAAACAGGCTAAAAGACCATTCATACAGGTCCCCCTTAAAGAACACATGCAAACAAAACCATGAATGTGCATGAGGAAATGTAATTCTATTTATCTGCACTACATATTTATAACAAAGTAATCACAAGAACAATCTAGAATCATGTAATTGGCATCTCATAAACTAGAGCTGCTAGAACACAATGGATTGTATTTTTGGGCTCAGCAGCACTGAAACACCCAGAATAAGGTCAAAATTTCTAACCCCAACACCCCCCTAATTTTTTTTTTTTATTCCCCACTGTCATACAACAGTTCTGCAGCTTATTTTCTTAGAACTGTGCATTTTTTCTTTCCTCTGTTATCTATCTATACATGTATGAATACATGATAACTGGGCATCACCATTCCTCTTCTCAAACGGGCAAGTCCCTACATACTTTGCCACTGTCCAATCAGTATTGATAGAGTGAGAGTGTGTAAGGACAGACACAATTTTTAAAAAAAACTTTCTCAAGAATTGTTTTTTTTTGTTACCTCCCTAGATAGCAATAATTTTGCAATTTCATCCTAGAATTGTTTTGTATTTTATGCTTATAAAATACTGAAGAATATTTTGGCCTCATAGAAATTAAAGGTGTTATTAGTAGGATATTCCCTAGATATGGAAAGTTATAGAAAAGTTGAAGAAAGAAAAAGTTAACATTAGGGATAATTAAGTGGAAGAAGTATTGATATATTATTTTATTAAGTTCTAGCCATCATTTTCAAATAATTTATTTGTGGTTAGAAATGTATGGAGTTTATGCACAGTATATGATTTTCTTACTGATTCCATTGTAATATGTGTCAGGTGGAAATGTATTATAAAACTTCATCTCATATTTGTATTATAATCGTTTTTGTGTACACCAATATATTAGAATAATGAAAATCAACCTCAAAAAAATTTTGATTTTGAAATTAGTGAAAACTTCTCAGCACTGTCTCTTTAAAGAGTTAAATTCTGCAGTTCCAAATCATGTCTTTCGTATAATTGTGAGCAATCAAGGCAGCTGACTTTCAAGTACACTGAAATATTTTTCATCACAAGCATTTAGCAAGCCTCAGGGATTGTCATGTCAACATATCTTTCTGCTAATTTGCTAGGAAAGGAAAAACAGTATTTTTTTTTGCTTGCATAATTATAGTTCCAATGAAAGTTCATACCAATCATCTTTTAGAATTTTGTGTAACAGTGCTGACCCCAGAGGCCTGTCAGGTCACTCTAGATTGCAAAAAGAACGTTTTCAGGCCATCATCTGCAATAATATCAGTTTTACTAAATTGCTTACAGTATAGCAACTGCAAAGGAAGGATCTTGGGTCTATTCAGAAAATCGCTCCAATGTGTACTAGAAATCAAAACGACGTTTGCAATATTTAAGGACATAATGCTGGATGTAATCATTTTTTCAAACTTATTAACATGATTATGTTTAGTGTATTGTATATTCTAACAGAAGGGGTTGTCTAGCTTTTATGGCTTTAAACTATATGCATAAATGTGTTTTTTATCACAAAATACATCCTAATATATGTTAACCCCCTAGGCACCAGGCCTGAAAAGACCTTAATGTCCAGCAATTTTTTTTTAGTTCTTGCCTCCTTGCATTTCAACAGATATACCGTATATACTCGAGTATAAGCCGACCCAAGTATAAGCCGAGGTACCTACTTTTGCCACAAAAACCGGGAAAGCTTATTGACTCGAGTATAAGCCTAGGATGGAAAATGCAGCGGTTACCGGTAAATATCAAAAATAAAAATGGATACCAATAAAATTACATAGGCAGTTTAATGTCCCCCATAGGCAGATATATGTCCCCCACAGGCAGTTATAGGCAGGTCTATGTTCTAATAGGTAGGGTATAGGCTGCGTATAGGCTGGTATAGGCTGCGTATAGGCTGGTATAGGTAGGGTATAGGCTGGTATAGGTAGGGTATAGGCGGGTATAGGCTGGTATAGGCAGGTATAGGCTAGGTATAGGCTAGGTATAGGCTGGTAATAGGCAAGTAATGGCAGGTAAAGTCTGGTATAGGCAGGTATAGTCTGGTATAGTCTGGTGTAGGCAGGTATAGTCTGGTATAGTCTGGTGTAGGCAGGTATAGTCTGGTATAGGCAGGTAATAGGCAGGTATAGGCTGGTATAGGCAGGAAGTTAAACAAGCAGAAAAAACAAACAATACCACTTACCTGACTCCCTCGCCGCTCCGCCTCCTCCTGTCCGGCTCCCGCGCGCTCTGTCTTCCCGGCACAGGCGGGTGATGTCATAAGGCCACGCACGCAGCATGATGACACACTCTGCCTGTGCCGGAAACTCCGGACAGCCGCGAGTCTGCTTGCGGCCGTCCGGAGTCCACTGCGGCGCAGGGAGCGCTCGCTCTCTGCCCCGCAGTGGTCTCTTCACCTGTATGCGCTCCGGAGGAGTCGCATATAGGGGAAGAGATCGCCATCGCAGCGCCCGAGCGCCGACAGTGACTCGAGTATAAGCCGAGGTAGAGTTTTTCAGCTCATTTTTTGGGCTGAAAAACTCGGCTTATACTCGAGTATATACAGTAACATTTTTTTTTTTTCCAATCACGCAGTTGTATGAGGACTTGTTTTCTGCGTGAGAAGTTGTCTTTGTAGGGGGCATAATATGAGCAAGTTACTGCAGTATTTTGTTTTTTTTTTTTTTTTTTAAATTGCAGTGTGAAAATATAAAAAGTGTTTTTCTGCATTGGTTTCTTTAATAATTTTTTATACCATTCGTATTTCACACTAAATAACCTGTTAGATTAATTTTACAGGTTAGTACGGTCATGTGAATAACTAATATGAGCAGGAGGTTTTTTGTAATTATTGCACAATAATTTTTTTTATTAAATGCTTATTTTTATGTTATTGTTTTTTTTCTACACTTTTTTATGCTTTTAATTTTTTTTAATCCCATTAAGGGATAAGTATTTAAAACTTTTTATGGTTAGCAATGTATAACAATACTACTGCATGCTACTATATGGCCGTGTTCACTCGGCTTATTCAAGTCGTAATTGCGAGCTGGATTGCGCTCGCAATTCGGGCTTGAATAAGGGGCGGGAGCGGGGGCAGGGCGGGGGCGCTGCCCGCCGGCCCCATAGACTTGCATTATCCACGGCGCGTATTGTGCCTTAAATAATGTGCATGTCACTTTCTCACCGCCCGGCAGATTCGCCGAGCGGGGAGGAGCGACGGAATCCACTGTTCTCTATGAGAACTGTGGATTACCGTAATTACTGCGACGGATTGGAGCCGCACTGCAGCGCAAATCCGGCGCGCAGTACGGCTCCAATCCGCGGCGAAATAAGCCGTGTGAACGGCCCCTATTGCAATCTATGTATGACACAGGCTGCAGTCAGAGCACACTGTGTGCTTGCTATACAGACAGCGCTGGAACTACTCTAGATTCCCAGGGCTGATATTCCCTAGCCAACCTCGAGTCATCAGGAGTCCCAGTGGACCCAATGGAGCAAGGAAAAACTCTTTGATTATTATTAACTACAACTCAATTCCTATTGCAGTTTCGGCGCTGGGAGCCGCAAAACCCCTCTTCTGCAGTGACATCTTTTGGCGTTACTGCAGAAAGACGACTTGCACCGCCTGACGTCTAAAGTTGGTTGTGAAGGGGTTAAATTTAAAAGATGTCCTATTTTTATTTGTTTCCCATTACCTCCTTTCCCCTCTTATTCTGTCATTTGTCCATGTTTGTTCACTTCCTTTTTAGTGTCACCTTTTTTGTGATATTGTAATGTCTGTGCCTTAAAGGGGTTGTCCAGTTATTATTTTTGTAATAAATTTATGCTGCTGGATTAAAATGTCAAAGTTGATAGTCACTTGTGTTCTCCCATCTATTCCAGCACTGCCACTGTCTTTCTTGATGGAAAACAAAACTGATGCTTACCTTAGTCCTCACCTTTAATCCAGCACTGGCGCTCTCTGCCATCACTTCCGGTCTTTTATCTACTTCCTGCTCCTGACAATCCGATTGTCACCAGCGCAGCCACTGATTAGCTGCAGCAGTCACATTCTTTTTCTTGACATTACTGCTCAGAGCACTCACTTCTAAACACTTCTAAACATGAAATGGCACATAACTATCAATGACTTGCGGAGCAAGAAGTACATAAAAAAATGAGGGGAACAACAGACAGCAACAGTGTTGGAATGGAATTGAGGATAAAAGTAATTATGAGTTTTGATAACTTAGTCCAGCAGCAGCATACATTTATTAAAATAAATAACTGGGCAACCCCTTTAAGTCTAAGACTACTGTATAATAAAAAAAAAAAGCAGTTGTGTCTTCATAAGCAATATGAACATGGTGATGCATCACTTTTGGGTAAATCTGAGCCCCTGAGCTAGGGTGGCACCGCAGGCCCACCTCGTCACACTCCTGTAGTTGTACATATCACTGGGTCGCTTTAAGAGTAGAGCGCCGTACATCTAGTTTCTAAGGTTGGAACCCGCCGGGGTTGTCTGTCTGCCTGCCTATTCATCAGCAGGCCGGCAGCATTAGTATGTATGTGCTGAGCCTGTTTCGCTGGGTCTCTGTGACCCCGTAATACAGACTCACTATTGGAGGTGGGTGCCAAGGGGCGAGGCATGAACGGAGGCAGTGCAGAGCACTGAGCTGTGCGGGAAGGGATGGAGTGCAGAGAACAGAGCTGGGTGAAGTAGCGAGCAAATGGGCAGCAAGGTTTGGGGACTGCCTGGAGCACATATAGACTTGGTATTCCACCCACTGCCCATTATTAGAGTACATGGGGCAGGGGGACAACAAGAAGAGGAAGTGCTCAGTGGAGCTGATCCTCTCCATCCTGCAGCAAGCATTTGACTAAGGTATGGGAATTATAGCACTATGGCATTACAAATGAGGCATGAGGTGTTACTTGTCAGGTGTGAGGCACTATAAGGTATCATCTGCTGCCTCATACCCGGGAGGTATTAGTGTCTCACTCCTGAGGAGTAACACCTAGAGCAACATGTATGAAAGGGTTTTTCACCCTTTTTCTGGCGTACAATGCACCTAACTGAGCCAGCTACCATGTCTAATGCACCTAATGAATTTGTTAGGTGCATTATTTAAGGCTCGACACTTTCAAATGCGCCTAACATGATGGGGTGTTTTGGGGGTGTTATGGAGGCGTGTCACACCACATTCGTAAGATTAGACACATATATTAATGTGGTTCAGCAAAACTAGGTGCATTACTGCTCCGACAGGCAGACCTATGTGAATGTGGTCTGACTGAGCCTGAGGAGTTTAAGTGGCTCCGGATTTGCTGTAAGGGGCAAAAAAGGCCCTTATTTCTCAACTTACACCACTACAATAATAAAAAGTGATTTATTAAAATTATTAAACTGTATAAAATTGAATTATTTAAATGCAATGAAAAATATGATCATATAAATTAATATAAAAATATAATATCCCCAAAATATAGAAATATCTCCTATAAAATGTATTTAAAATTCATAGAATCTTAAACTAATTTTACATTAAATATCCCACTGATTATGTTGTTCAGATTTTTATATTAAATTTTTACTACATTAAATTTGAAATTTATTTTTGCTGCTCTCACCCTTTATTCTATATACAGCAAGAGCCAGCACAGCACAGGAATTGCTGGGACCTGTGGTCCTCCAAGCAGGATCAGTACCATAGTTTCTATTCACTGACATGCTATTCTAATGATTTTTCATTTATTTCCAGCCTGTCTATAACCTTAACATATGTTAGGCGCATTAAATATGTGCCTAAGTTCCATAATGCGCCTATCACATAGACAAGGCGCATCGAACTTTACACACCATTTATGAACGCACAAAAACCACTTTCATACATCAGGCACATTATACACTGAAAACGAGATTCGATTATTCACTTCGACGCACCTGCATTCATACATGTCACCCCTAGTGTCTCATACCCAACAGCAGGTTTTTCTTTTTTTACATTGTTTATTTTTACTTTTTATTAACTAGTTGGTCTTATCAGCTTATCACCCAGATCAGCTCTGCAGTCAGTGCAGGGGATGCAATTCCTCTGTAACTAGGGCTAATATACCACCCCAGTTATAGGGGAAATCCACCCCCCTCAAAAAAAAAAAAAGTTATATTAAATGCCCCCTGAAGATAAAAAAGCAAACACACACATTATTAAAATAAATACTATCAGCCCAAACCACAACTTTTAGCCTCCCCCAAACCCCCCCACCTGCAACCCTAAAAACTTGATAATCACACAGAAAAAAAAAAATAAAAATGTTTTGAAAGGTGGAAAAGTGACACAATTACAAAACTTATTGTAGCGCCAATTTTGCTGTTAAAAAAGAGGCATTGTCTCTACATACATTGGTTGCATATAACTAGAATAGCCCATCAATGCTTATCACCTAAACAAGTCCTGAAACCTCTTCCTTCTTAATGGAGAAGTGGTCGGGACTATCCAATAGTTAATGTAAATAGAGTGAAATTTTAATTGTGCTGTAAGTGCGGAGAAAGGTGGAGCCAAAACTGTTTTCTTGAGCCTTGGCCCATGAACCACAGCTGTATCATATGCAGGTTCCGCAAAAAACCCAAGTAGGACTTTTAAACCAGTATTGTACATGGACTATTTCTCTACCTACTACACTCCAGGAAAGCGGGCTAATAATATGAAAGAAAACTGGACTCACTCCGTGCAAATGACATTTTGTATGAATAAATGTGACATCAATGACAGGGATCATTAATGGTGTTAGAGTGGCAGGGGCTTCACAGGTGAGTTGTTTTTCTTTCTTGTTTGTCTTTTTAACCTTTCCTAAATTTAAGATAAGGAACTACCCCTTTAAAGTTGGATGAGGGCAGAAAAATTACACATGCAACATTACATAAGGAGCCTGTGTCTTATTAGAAACTTCATGCTCCTTGTCTCGCTGAAAAAATAAAAAAAAAGGGGGGGGAACTGGTGATGGGGTGTGTGTTGCATTAGGGGTGGTAGTAGCCCATGACTGTTAAGGCAGGCATGGGGAGTTTGTCTGCAATGCGGAGATGTGCATCAGAAGTAAAAAGTGAAAGATGTCCATATGGTAAAAGGTGCAGAGACAGGTTGCAGCCGGGAGAGATTGTCATGACAGTGTTGGCCCAGTGGAGAAGAAAAGAGAAATAAAGGACTAATTGGAGTCACAGAAAAATGGGACATTACTTACTTAAAGACTCACACACAAGGTCATATTTACAGCTCAATAGCTGGAAATTGAACTAATCCAAGTAGGACGCAATATAAGCCCAGTGCTACCTGTGAGAAATTTAGCAGGTGCAGCTCACTAATGAACAGTTGCTCACGTGAACGTCCACTAGCAGGGCAACTGCCAAAACTGTACATTGGATAAGTACTAGTTCATACCAGTATGCAGAAAAGCCATAATACAACACAGAGGAGATCTCAGAAAGGCAAAAAATAATGATGACAACCAACCACTACTCACAACATCAAGGGTGGGATTGCTAGAAGTATAAATTGCATATAATAAACCTATAAAGGGTGCCAGTTATTTGGTCATGTGTGGTGCACCATGCTGGTTTACATCCAATTGATGACGCCTCTACTATTCTATTGAGCAGGCTGCCCAGCATATTTCAATTGTTCATCACAAAATACTGAAACTCTCTGCTCTCCAGTATTAGAGGGCAAAACTACATACTGGAAAAATATCAAATATGAGGTATTAGTTGTACTTGTTAAATTTCTACCAGGTAGCACTGGGGCTTATATTGCCTCCTACTGGGAATGGTTCTGTGTCCAGCCATTGAGCTGTAACATGGCTTTGTGTCTGTGTTTTGTTACATATGCGGCCTCAAGTGATGTCTTCTCCGAGTCCTCCGCTTCCTTCTCTTCCCCATTGTGCCAGCACATTCTGGGCAACCTCTCCTGGCTCTCAGCTTTGTTTGTGAACAAAACTCTCAGAATATTTACAAGGCAGAAACATGCATCAAAAGTAAAAAAAGATGTGCATATGGTAAACTTTGCAAAGACAAGTTGTGGCCAAGAATCCAGAATTCACTTGTATAGTCTGCAGGGTGATACTAAAGTACTGAATATATTCATTCACTAAAGTATAGTGATATTATTTTGTCTCCATTTTCTGGTAATAGTGGTCTTTCTGAAGGTTTTTTTTTTTTTTTTACTAAATGTATAGTGTTGCGCGATTGCGTTGGCTATCGAGATCGATCGATAGTCGATAGTCGGCCGCTATCGATAAGGTTTTTGTTATCGATAGTGAGCATCGTATTATGCCGATTACCATTTAGGAGCTATGGGAGAGCAACAACACCTTCATTATTACATCCAAACAAGGCGGAGAAGCGAAATTAACAATCCACAACAGTCAAATGGATACCTGCAACATCTTAGGCAACACACTTTAGGTTATAAAAGTCACAGAAAAAAAGTCACAGACCATTTACTTATCCCTAGTCTTAACCACAGCCTTGCCCCTTAAACCTGCATCACCCACAAATAAAAAATTGACAGAAGGCATTATGATTTGAACCATCATGTTTACTTGAACTGACATTGAATATCCCTGTCCAGGAACGCAGCAGACCCCAAAACTGCATTAGCCCCCTACATTTAAAAAGTGCCAGAAAAAGTGAGTCTTTTCAACCACCATTTTAAGTTTCACTGGACATTACTAGTACCTGTCGCTGGGCCACAAGCAAGAGCCCCAAACCTGCATGACCCCCCATTTAAAATAGTGCCTGGAAAAAAGGATTCTTAACAAACCACCAGAAAAAAGTAAACCCAGGACCATGACTATACCTGTCCTGGGCCACAGCATGAGCCCCACACCTGCATACCCCCACCAATAAAAAAGTTCCGGAAAAAAGGAGTCTTTCAACCACCATTTAGTTTCACCACTGGACAATGACTAATACCTGACCCAGGGCCACAGCATGACCCATGGCCGGAGTTACAGTGGGTGTCGGTTGAAAATCCCAGGCTGGCGTCCGTCTCTATTAACACGCAGGTTAAAAAGCCCTGATGCGCACAACGAAAACTGTCGTGCTGAAGCAGAGTCGGAGCGGAAGTGTGAGAACGTCCAGGCATCCTCTCTGTACACATTCAATACCTGTGTAGTCCGCTTGCCCCTCCGGATATGAGTGAGGACCAGTTGACTTCACTTGGAAATACAGGTGGTTAAATGCTTCCAGTTACACCCAGTGCCCCTTTATCTGGCCATTCTTTTTCTCATTTTAACTCAACGTGCTGGAGGAAATGGTCTCTGTACTTTGTTCCTGCTGTCCGTGCCCATACTCCATGTCCTCTGAGATAACCTCCCATCTGGTCAAGTTTTCCTTGTACCTATCCCTTGTACAATTCTGCAGGTAATTATTTACAGGCTATATTGTGTACATTCAAGTTTTTTTTTAGTACTTAAATTCTATAAAACACATTTTTATAAATAGGAATGGAATCCCACCCATGTCCTTTTGTTTCTCTTTTATTCTTAGTATTTATGATTTGTTCTCAAAACAAGGATTGATAGCTATGTATTAAAGTATCTTGCAAAAAACAAGTCATTTTGCAATATGTGTCCATTAACATTGTCCTACCTATTCTTGTTTCTGACAGCACCATCACCCCATGAGCCCACTCTTGCAATTGGTGAAGAGACAAAATGTCTGTTAAAACAAACATTTTTTATAATATGTACCTGTAGTATAGCTAGCATGTCACATCAAAATGCCCCCAAAATTCAAAGCATGACCCTTGAGGCCACTTTGGTCAATTGTGAAGAACAAATGTCTGTTAAAAAAACAACATTTTTTTATAATAGGACCTTAGTATTGCTGATTTTCGAAAGCACATGACCCAAAAAATTATAAAAAAAATGACTTCTCAGACCACTGTTTAAAAATTGTGAGGAGAGAAATGCCACTTAGGAAGCCACATTTCGTGTTCCAAAGGACCATAGAATATAGCTTAATTCACAGCAACATGACCCCAAAAAATATAAATATGACTTCTCAGCACTATTAAAAATTGTGAGGGAGAAATCCACTTAGAAGCCACATTTCAGTCCAAAGGACATAAATTATAGTCTGTATCCTCTCACAGCAACATGACCCCAAAAAATAATTAAATATGACTTCTCAACCACTAATACAAATTGTGAGGGAGAAAAGCCACTTAGAAGTCACATTTCGTTCCAAAGGACCAATGATTATTGCTGTATCTCACAGCAAACATGACCTCAAACCCATTGAACAATTGCAAAACTTTCTTAGATAAAGTGAGTAAATGAATACGGTGTGTAATGAAACCTGCTTCTTTTTTTAACCAGTCTCCTCACAGCAAACCAGCAAAATGAACTGTTTGGAAAAGAGAATAAAAATTGCATTAGAGAAATGATCATTTTTAAAAAAAGTTTTCAAGAGGACCGATTTCTGTTTGGAAAAAGGTGAATGTGAAGTAGACTGGCCAACAAATCGTGACCTCGGCAATTGGGGCACACTAACATCACAGAGAATCCTGCCTGATTCCACTTGATGAAAGTCAAAAAACGATCCACATTATCTGTGAAAGCCGGAGCGATTTTGTCTGTAATGAACTCCTCCGAGCTGTGCTGAAGGTCCCGCTCAGATATGACGCTGGCTGCTGGTCAGGACAACATCCTCTATGGCGTGACGAGCCAGCTCTGGCCATTCGTCAATTTTTGGATAGCCCAGAAGGTCTATTTGGGTCCGGAAACACATGCAAAAACATTGTTGTTGAGACGCAGATAGTCGTGCACCCATGATCTTAAAGCAGATCTCTGAGTTGCTGATGTGTGCCTCATTGCATGCGATGTCGGTGAGGTGGTAAACAAAGAATGCAGAGGTCACCCATTATGCTCTGCCACCTTGCCTGCTGCGCCGCACGCCTACTTTTGGCACTGGAACTACTGCATGTCACTTCGCTGATGTGTTCCAAACCATGACATTTGGGGAACTGAAGCAGACGTCAACAGAATTCTCCAGTTGGATCAATCAAGCAAGGGTCCTCCATTTCCTGCATTTACTCTCCTTTGGGTGGGTGAAGGAAAGTGCAGATTTTTTTTTTGGTACCGGGATACCATAAGGTGGCCACCCGTAAGACTGTTGTTCATTTTGATGGCTCCTTAATGCGAGGATCATGTTGGAGGAAAGGAGCATCCAAGCACTCCATGTGAGAGATGAGCCTTGTATTTCCCAAGTCCCAGCCTCTGCGGGTCGAGGGGCATAGCAAACTGATCTCCCATCTTCCTCTCCGCCTCAAATTCGCGCCAACTCTTTTCCCAAGGGCAGGGACGTTCGGAAACATCGTTGTCCTAGAATACCTCCGCCTCCTCCTCCCCTCCTCCGCTGCCGTCCGCACAGCTTCAAACACAAAAGTCCCTGACTTCCTGAGATGATGCACCCCAGAGAGCTGATGCGCCACCATTGCACTAGCACGGAACCCCGAACCACTGTCCTAATGAAGACCGATGAAATTGTGAAACTGGTCGTGAGGCCTTGTGGATTTGACGGAGAGAAAAGGCTCCGTGTCCCATCTGGTTGTCCGTCTCCTCCACCGTCCGCGGCGTGACCTGTTGTTTTCAGAGTGTCCAACGATGGTTCCAGAACTAAGATCACCACAATGCTCATGCTGACAAGGGCAAAAAAAAATTGACCTGCACTGACCATTTTGTGCTTTCTTTTCTTCAAAACTGGCAAGGATGGTGCAAGCTCTTCACCTGCCTCCACTCTCGGTGGTGCAACACGCCTATGTCCGTACCGCTGCTATTGTCAGGCCAGTGTCAGCTTCGTACTGCGTAATGGCATTGCGCTGCTGCCACAATCGCTGGAGCATGTGGGAGGTGGGAATTCCAGCGTGTTGCCACGATCCAACAATGAGACGGTTTGACGGGGAGGCCGGCTGACGCTGTCATAACGCAGCCAGTCCGGGACGAAGCAGGGTGCGAACGGGCGAAGTGCGAACTCAAGACCGCTCGACCTTCTTCAGTAGCAGGCAGTCCAGACCCTGGTAGCTCTTTAGAAATTTCTTGTGACGACAAGGTTCATGACAATGTGCCAGCAAGTGGATGTGCTCCAGCCTACCCGATCTCAAGGGCGCCAGCAGATTTTCGCACTGTCAACGCACACCACCTTGCCTGGACAAGGTTCTTGTCACCCAGCCAGCCGACGGTCTCTTGCTTAGAGCCGTTCCACAGTGTCCTGACCTGTGGTGTGGACGGGTCTCCAAGGTCAGATTAATTTCAACACGGCCTGGTGCCTCTGGGCAACGTTGATGCCACCCAGAGGACCTTGGGGAAAGAGCCCTGCACCATCCCTTGCGGTTTTGAAGAGCGTGCGCCGATCCTGAGAGCCACCGTCAAACCCCCCAGAAGACATCCACCCCCACACACCCAGTGAGCTGTCACAGAATTAAAGCGGCCTGGCCGTGCTTACTAGTCCATGTGTCACGGTGGGTGAGATGGACTTTTCCCGACACAGAATGCAACAACGCGCTTGTGAAATTTAAGATACACGTGGGCTGGTCCAGGGCAGGGACGCTTTTCTGGCAAAGAAAAATGCCTGCTCGGCAATCTGGTATTGGGGGCAAGCGAGGGGCCCATGACGTGGAGGAACCCATCTGTGCCACCAGACGGAAAGGCAACATTTCCAAGGCCAAAAGCCTGGCAATGCCGACATTCAGGCTTTTGCTTTGGGATATTTTTGGGTTAAAGTGTTTTCTTCTGCTCCCAAACCTGGAAGACAGAAGGGCTGGCTGCTATAAGCAGCCGCTGTAAACTGTCTGTGCAGGTCGTCAAACTGGCGGAAGGACGAAGGTGTAGATGGGACTCTTCTGGTGGTGCTGGTGGTCATCGCGCGACGGTGAGCTGAAGCGGAGGCGGATCCCTGATCATGACCTACTGAGAGACATGGTCAGCTGAGGAACGCTTGGTGGTGGGCGGAGAGGAGGAGGCGGAGACAGAGGGTGTGACAGTGGTTGGAGGCCCGGTGTCGGTCTGGCCTTTTTTGGCCAAGTGTTTCCCTTCCATTTCAACTCATGCATTCGCTGCATGTGACTAGAACATTTAGGGGGTGGTGTAAACCACTAAGGTTCTTGCCTCTACTATTCGTTTAAACGGCAAAGGCGGCATATGACAGCTCGCTGGGTGAATCAGTGGCTTGCTCAAAACGGCCCAGGCTTTGAGAGTTCCTGGACCTTTTTGACAGGCGATAAGCGAGAGCGGGGTTTGCGCTGACCGTGGCTGGTCGGAATCATATCAGCGGACTTCTGGCGACCCGCCCTCATCCCCTTTTATGTGGGCGGGACCCGTATTGAACACTACCCCATCGTCTTCCTCCTCGTCCACTGATGAAGCGCCTCGCAAGCAAATTCTGCAGAAAAGAACCAGGATGGATCCGCAATGTCGTCATCATCATCAGCACAACACAGATGACTTGGTCCGTCCTGACTTTTTTGCATCCCAGAACTGCGGGCTCAAGCAAGAGGGCACTGCAAGGCGTTGCCACCGCCCGTGATTTTTTCCCGATTGACCGGCTTCCTTCACCTCCTCTGATGGTCATCCGGTAACTGGTCGTCAGAGCCGAGAAATCACCTTTTTGGCCTCTTGATCTTTTTAACATGCCTTCTGACCCCAACCGCATTTTGTCCTCAAAGAGGTCTTCCAGAAAATGGATTATCCACGTGGTGGGTACATCGAGTATGACAATATTGGGCTGCTTTTTCATGTTGGACAGATGCTGATGATCTGATGACGACATTTGTGTCCGTGACTGCGAGGACAGGAGTAAGACTGCTAGATGCAGGTTGCATTAACCACTGAAGTAAGATTGGCGACGATGTTCGATACTTAGATTCACGAGGGCCCTGACCCAGTCGATGACAGGCCTGACGGTCCCGCAACGAAGATCCGTCTGTGCATGCGTGTTGTCGCCAGCACTAGGAAGGAGCACCTTCTCTCGTACCTCACCTCCCATGTGCTACCCCCCCTCTTTGCTCGCTTAACCACCTGCAATTTCGCTCCATGTTCAGAAATATAAAAATTTGAGAAGGTATAGGAATAGTTTTTGGAAGTCTCATAATTAAAAGACAGCAATCACAGCTATTCTCAAATCCCTCTAATCAAAACAAAATTCTGTGATTCAGTCAATTTAACTGCAAGGTGTCAATCAACAAATCTGGACCTGGGCAAAAGTTCCAAAAAACACGTATCTGTTATGTTTTGATATAATAATCTGTATTTTTTTATGCATCTCCTTTCAATCACCTGAGTGAATATAGAATTGCTGTTTTTAAGATTTGCGTAGATGTTGCGTCAATTAAACAGAGCCTGGGTGCGCAAAAGTCAAAAAACACGTAACTGTCAGTTTGATATAATAAACTGTATTTTTTGGCACCTTTCAATTCACCCTGTGGTGAATATAGAATTTGCTTGTTGTAAGATTTACGTAGATGCTGCGTCAATGAACATGCTGGGTGCGCAAAAGTAAAAAAACACGTACTGTTATGTTTTGATATAATAAACGGTATTTTTGCCCCTTTTCAATTCACACAGTGTGAATATAGAATTGCTTTTTAAGAAATTCTCCGTAATGCTGGCGTCAATGAACAGTGCTGGGGCGCAAAAGAAGGTCAAAAAACACGTAACTGTTATGTTTTGCTAATAAACTTATTTTTGGCCCTTTCAATTCACCTGTGGTGGAATATAGAAATTGCTGTTTTTAAAGATTTATCGTAGATGCTGTCGTCCAAAGAACAGTGCTTAGGTGCGCAAAAAAGAGTCAAAAAACACGTGAACTGTTATGTTTTGATATAATATACTGTATTTTATGCACCTTTTCAATTGCACCTGTGGTGAATAAAAGAATTGCTGTTTGTACAGATTTACGTAGATGTTGCGTCATGAACAGAGCTGGTGCGCCAAAGTCAAAAACACGTAACTGTCATGTTTTGATATAATAAACTGTTATTTTTTCACCTTTTTTTTTTTTTATTTTCAAATTCACCCTGTGGTGAATATAGAATTGCTGTTTTAAGATTTTAACGTAGATGCTGCGTCAAATGAACAGTGCCTGGTTCCAAAATGTAAAAAAACAACGTAGCGTTATGTTTTGATATAATAAACGGTATTTTTTGCACCTTTCAAATTCACCTGGTGGTGAATATAGATTGCAGTTTTGTAAGATTACGTAGATGCTTGCAGCGTCAATGCACATGCTGGGTGGCGCAAAAAGTCAAAAAACACGTAACTGTTATGTTTTGATATAAAAAACTTATTTTTTGCACCTTTCAATTCACCTGTGGTGAATATAGAATTGCTGTTTTACGAATTACGTAGATGCTGCGTCAATGAACATGCAAGGTGCCAAAAGTCAAAAAAACACGTAACTGTTATGTTTTATAAATTTAAACTGTATTTTTTAGCACCTTTCAATTTCCACCGTTGGTAAATATAGAAGTTGCTTTTTTAGAGATTTACGTAGATGCTGTTGTTCAATTAACATTGCTGGAGCGAAAATCAAAAAAACACGTAAACTGTTATGTTATTTGATATAATAAACTGTATTTTTTGCACCTTTCAATTCCCCTGTGGGTGAATATAGAATTACTGGTTTTAAGATTTACCGTAATAGCTGTCGTCAATGAAACAGAGCTGGGTGCGCAAAAGTCAAAAAACACGTAACTGTTTATGTTTTGATAAATAAACTGTAATTTTATGCGACCTTTCAATTCACCCTGTGTTGAATATAGAATTGCTGTTTTAAGATTTACGTAGATGCTAGCGTCAATGAAACAGTGCATTGAGTGGGTGCGCAAAAGTCAAAAACAATCCCGTAAGCTGTTTATATGTTTTGAGATAAAAACGGTATTTTTTGCACCTTTCAATTCACCTGTTGGTGAATATAGAATTGCATGTTTTAAGATTTACGTAGATTCTGCGTCAATGAACAGAGCGGGTGCGCAAACGTACAAAAAACACGTAACTGTGATGTTTTCGTCACGATACACAGTATTTTTGGCAGCAAACAACCTTTGCTGACTACAAGATTGCTGGATTGTAATTTAAGTGCAAGGTGGATATATCATCAGTCACCAGGTGTAATGGTAAAATTGAACACCTATCTGAAATGTATACTGATAATAAAATGTGGAGTTTTGCAGCTAACAAGAGACATGCAGTTACTAGAAATTATGTTTTTATCCAATATAAGTTTCAGGCTGCCCACTATCCAGGAAATATTTTCAATAGCAAACTGTTAATAATAAAGATATCCACTACAAATGTCTTACCCTAAGTCCTTGGTGAACCTTTATCCAGTGTTCTTTATAGATAGAGCTTGTCTGTGTTTCCGCCCGCGGGCCCCCCCACCACCCCCCCCGCTTCTCCCTCCGCCGTGAATTTACAGTGGTAGATTCTGCTTAAAATTCTCTATAGCCTAACTACATAAAATGTTCAAATCCTCTAATCATAACTAAATTGGGAAGGATCACAGCTAATAGTTAAGTTTCCTCTGTGCAGAAATATACTAAATTTCGCTGAGCTGTTTGGCACATGAGAACGCAGGACCATTCCTATGAGACGCTGAGAGATACTGAGGCTGGAAACATGAAACTCTGTCTAGTAAAACTAGGTCATGTGATTTTTTCCAGCCCCAATCTCAACCTACACATCCCAGTCATGACGTCGCACACACATCACACCCTTGCTCTATTCTGTAATCTCATTTGCTGTCCGCCAAAATTACAGGAAGCGCCAAAAGGCGCGATCTTAATAGATGATGCACAAGATTTTACCTTAATTATCGCATATTCTGGATATTTCGATCACCATAAAAACCTTGCCGATTTCAACTTTGTCGATAAAAATCGCTCAACACTACTAATGTATGGTATTATTCAGTCTCCATTTGAGGGAATATTTGTTTGTTATAGTGGTATTCAATCAGTATGCAGTATATAGGAGTTATCATTTTGCCAGTGTATAGTGATATTTTTGATCTAGTATAGATACATATTCCAGCACAGCAGTGATATGTGTATCATATTTTCCAGATATAGTATTTGCTGTATATTACTTACACCAGTACCGACCTAACGTTTTTACTGCCTTCCTACTGTACTAGGCAGCACTGGGGATGATGAGTCACCAAGGTCATATAGTGTAAGGATTGCAGAACAAAAAGGTTAAAAATACTGATGTATTATTCATTTCATTCAAGTTTCACAAAGTAATGACACCACAACTGTGTGAACAAGGCCTTATTGCTGCAACAGGTTATCAGACTATACAGCCATGTTTGAAAATACTCTTGAAAAGTCCTATAAATTAGTAATGACTTTGTTTATTCACTTTTTACATCGAAAACATTTTCCATCCTGATTGCTCTTCATACCTCAATCTTCTGTACTAGCTCTCCAGGGGTGCACAGTAGGCAAAGGGCAATGTGGAAGCTTTAGCAATCTAGCGCTTATCCTGGATTGTATAGCTTTTCAAAACATTCGACCAGGACAGACAAATGTAAATGTGACGACGCTAATAGCACCATTGGTCTGGCCTGTGTGTTTTTACTTTTTGCTAGCTATGCTAAATAATGTGTAGACATTTCTGCTTTCAAGTCTTGTGTATGATGGCTAATTAGCCAACATTTAATTTGGCCTAACATTCATGTCAACTTGGTGAGAGTGAGACTTTATAATTAGCTGCGGCTACAGATCAGGTTGCTGTCAGATTTCTAACCTCTCACTCTAATTTAATTCCTGCTTCTGCTGTGTAATGTCAAACTTGCAAGGGCTGAAGACTTGTATCCGCTGCCTTTTCATGCTTGCATGGTTACAAATTTATTCCATATCACACAGCTGACAGTAAAGTAGGATCATTCACGTTCATGTATGGGGAGAAATCAGAATGCAAGGGTTTGTTAACCCATTTGTTGTGAATGAATGGAGAAGGGGCTACAGACTGCAATTAAATGACCACCAATTGATGATATGGATATAGTTAGCATTGTTGAGTGCAGGACACATGGAGGGAGAAAAGAAATCCACAATGGTAGGGTAAAGACAGCACATTCCAGAGTAGCATCCACTATGAAAGTCTACAAAAAGTTGTCCACATATAAAGAGTAAATCTTCCAGCACTGAGAAAACAGTAAAACGTTAGCGTTTATTCATCCCATTAAAATAAAAAAATAGATTAAAAACATAGCGCTCTAAACTGCACACGCATCTTATGCGTTTCGAGTCTCGCAACAAAAAGTTGTGCCCACTTGTAAACTTGTTAGTATACATATTAACTTGTTAGTGAACATATTAACAATTTTGTAACTTGTAAGTTGTGTTTAAATGACATATTCAATATATCTAGATCTGATCTAGTTTGATAACTAGGATGGACTCACAAAATAATTACATTTTACTGTACTGAGAGTGTAGTAAAGAGCCATAGCCCCATATTGGCCCCATATAGTACCTTCTATAGACCTACAATTTCACATGAAGGAAAACAAAGGTTCTTTTCTGTCACACGGTATATGAATGTGACAGAATAAATTATACTTAACCAGGATACTTAATGGGATGTCTGATTATGCAGATATTGTCTTCTAGAAGATTTGCCTTTTAATGTTATTTAGGGAGTAATGGCACAAACTCTGATGCCAAGTGGTTTTAGATGGCATCCTCCCCCTGGTCTCAGAAGTTCAGCATTGTAGTTGTCAAATGGATAATCATTAATTTCTCTTTCTTCTCATTCATACAAGGAAATGCTGGAACTGTTTATGACCCATTTATATACAGGTCATTGTTTTTTTCTTTTAAGGGGGTATTTCCATCTCATTGGTTAGCTTTAAAAATGTAGAAAAGGTAAATAAAAATTATAATCAAAATTATTGCTCTCCCAGTTTTGCTTTATTTCAGAGATAGAGTAGTTCTTATCTACTGCTTGTTTACACAAGCTTCCCTATGTTACGGACCACCTCTCTCTGCTCTAGCAGTCTCCAGGCTGATGATGTCACTCCCTGATCCGTTATTAGCAGGACAGAGCTTGCTTCTCAGTCTCTGCCTTGATTTTTTTACTGAGGAAAAAATTGAACTCCTGGGGAGACATATATGAAAGAGTTTATCACCCTTTTCTGGCATAAAATGCGTCAAAGTGAGCGGTATGCGATCTGGTGCATCAAATAAACATGTATTCTGCATTGTTCAACAGATCCGACACTTTTTAATGCCCAAAATGGGGACATTATGGAGGCGTGTCACACCAAATATGCACTATTAGACACATATATGAATGCAGGTCGGCAAAACTAGGTGCATTACTGCTCGAACAGGCAGACCTATTTTAATGTGGTCTGCCAGAGGCCAATAGAGTCGACGCGTGGAGCTAGATTTACTATTAGGGCAAAAAATGTCCGTTATTTCTCAACTTATATCAGTACAATAATAAAAAGTAATTTCTGATAACTATCAAACTGTATACAATTAAATTATATAAATTAAAAATAATCAATATACAATTAAAATTAATAAAAAATTATATAAATGTATTTAAAGTTAATAGAATATAAAATTAATTTTAAATTAAATAACCAACTGACCTATATTTTTTCTGAACTATGTTAAAAATAAAATGTTCAGATTTTTATTCTTTTTAATGTTTAATTTTTTACTACATTAAATGAAATACATTTATTATCAATGGTGGATCATGTTTGAAATATATTTTTGCTGCTCCTCACCCTTTATTTCTACATCACGGCAGAGCCAGCACATCCACAGGTCTGCTGGGACCTATAGTCCGCCAATCAAGATCACTATCATAGTTTCTATTCACTGACATGATATTCTAATGACTTTTCTTTTATTTCTAGCTTATCTATATCCTATACACGTTTGGCGCATTAGTAAATGTTTGCCAAATTTCCGTAATTTTGCCAAACACACGGCGATGTTGCGTAAAAACTTTTAGATGCCATTTTGAGCGCACAAAAAACACTTTAATAGATTCAGACGCATTATGCACTGAAAACCAGACACGAAAATTCACTTCACCCCATCTATTATCACACATGTCTCCCTTGAAGTCAATGACTAGGAAGAGCCTTCTACTATCCTGTCAGATCTGCAGAGCACATACAAAGATAACAGTGTTTTGGCAGCATGTACATTTTTTTCTCTTACTAGATACCATCTCTCATGACAAATACAGCTCTGCTACTTCATATTTATAGTCAGAAATCCTACTTGGACAGTGTTATTGTTTATAACAGGCTCAACTAGGAGTGTTAGTAGAGCTGAAATGACAGTCAGTGCTGTTGAACCTCCCAAACAGCCTGCAGAGGAAGTAGGATCCTAAAGTAAGGGGGAAGAGCAGTTTCTGTGAAATTTGGGAGTTGGGAGTCTCTCAAGTAAGTTAGTCCAGTATGTCATACAGATGAAGCAGGAGTCATCCAACAGATCCTATTGGCAAGGGATTGACGACAAGGCATGCCAGATCTTTAAGATTTAAAGGGCCAGCACATCCCTGTTGTCCAATGTCTGGCCATCTGCCTTCTGGGAAGGTCTCACTGGGTGTATCAATGAAGAAAGGCTGGTTGTGATCTTCCTACCACTCTCGGCAACCTCATTGCTCTGACCTCCAGAATGGTTGTTTGTTTTGTGGAGAGACAACAAGAGCTTCTCCAGCTAGAAGAATGCTACTAGTCTCGCAAACCTCCACCTCACACCTGTCTTAGAAAGTCCTTCTCTATCACCACCATTTTGTGTCAAGCCTATGCAAGTGGAGAGACTTCATTTGAAAAAGGAAGAACGAACCAGCAGGCGCAGTCTGAACTTCTGCCTATATTGTTTATTGTGGGAGCACGGAACATTTGCTGAGCTAAAGCGCCTGGGCCCTCCTTCAATTGTCCTATTCTTTTCCGCTCCCCCAGCACAAACCAACCATGGGGCCCCACCAAAACCACCGCCAAACCTTCGTTCCTAACCGGGGTGAAAAAAATGCTTTTCCTTTTTTTTTTGGATTTAGCGGAAAAAATTTTCTAATTTTGGGTGGGG